>JADBJO010006650.1:87802-102802 GCA_016801955.1 Conus betulinus | reverse complement strand
TGGCACAAAATGCCAAAGTGTCAACGTTTGTTGGCCCGCCACCAAGATATTCATGTTGATGCATGAAAATGAAAATGTATTACGGCGCAGATGACTTATTTTTGCAAAAAGAGTCACTCTGTGTTTTTCCATGTTCAATGGATCTTTGAACAGCTCCCGGATCTCCTTCCCACCCCCCCATCTCCACCCATTCTCTCTCTCTCTCTCTCTCTCTCTCTCTCTCTCTCTCTCTCTCTCCTTCCTTTTTTTGTATTTCTCCAGATCTGTGCCACGAAACCACACTGAAGTTTGACGGATCTGTCTTTGGGTCTCGTTCTATCATGCTACCCAATTTTGTTGTTGTTTTTGTTTTGTTTTGTTTTGTTTTGCATTTTCACTGCCACTTCAGTCCCCCCCCCCCTCCCCCTCCTCCATGCCGCTTATCCCCCGGCTCCCCGCCCACAGGCACAGACACCCCGGATTGTTCCACCACTGTCATGGTACCGGTTCCTCAGAGCAGTCAGTGTCATCATGAGACAACCCACCGGAGGAGACACTGCACTGCTGCCGCGTCACTTCGATAGTGTTCAGTGGTGCCTGTTCTGATCCAACACACGCTGGACGTTACCTGCTGAAGGCCATGCTGACGGACAATGATGATTCTGTCGTGCAGCTAGCATCAGAGGGGAGCGTCCCCCCTCCGTCGGATCCGAGAGTGCGCCCTCATGGCCGTCCATCGACGGTCCCCATGAACAAGGAGGTACAACTAACCGGCTGACTGGAGGGAAAGCATGTCCTCATGGATGTGAAGGTCATTCATACCGACACCACTTTTAATGGGAGTAAATATACTAGTCACATAAAGTTAAGCACAGTTTTACATGTACCCGCATAATTTCCAAAATATAAAAGCCACGATTTTGAAATGGGGAACAGATTTAATTCATTATCTTGCTCCAACGTACATTGAATTTCATTGGGATCGAATGAACGGTTGTTGATTTACAGACAATTAAACAGAGGATGGGTCGAAATCAAAGTTCGCAAAATCTGTTCAGTTCACAAAATCATTTCAATAGTGGGTGTGGCCACCGCCATTGGCGAGACATTCCACGCAGCGACTCCTCATCGAGTTGACCAGTGTTCTGATGACCCTCTGAGGGATTCTCTGCCATTCCAGTTGCAGCATTTGGAAGAGATCCTGGCGGTCTCTGGGAGTGGATGGTTCTCCTTCACACGTCTCCCCAACTCATCCCACATATGCTCGATGGGATTGAGGTCGGGACTATACGCCGGGAAGATCATCCTGTTGATGCCGGCCTGCACAATGAAGTTTTCGGCCACCCGGGCCCTATGTGGCCGAGCATTGTCGTCTTGGAAGACTGCCATGGGTCCTATCCGTTGCATGACCGGAACAACGAAAGGCGCCAGGATTTCATCCCGATAGCGGATGCCTGTGAGGTTTCCATCAATATGGTAGAGTGGTGTCTTGTGGTGGAGGCTGAAGGCACCCCATACCATAACAGATCCTCCCCCAAAGGCCCTGGTCTGGCGAACAGCTGCATCAATGTAACGTTCACCAACACGCCTCCAAACTCTAGTTCGGCCGTCATTGTGTTCAAGACTAAACCGTGACTCATCTGAAAAGAGAGGACCTGGGACCACTGTTGTTGGTTCCATCTCACATGACGATGGCAGAAAGCTCGGCGAGCCAGCCTATGGGCTGCTAGCAGTCGTGGTCGAACAGCTGGGCGACGTGATCTGAGGCTGAAGTGGTGAAGACGGTTTCGTATGGCTTGACGGCTGAGGATGGTGTTATTTGCCATACGAAGCTGCCTTTGGATGCTGGTGGAAGTGGTATCCCGCTGCAATAGGGCCTGCCTCTCGATGAAACGATCTTCTCTGGGAGTAGTCTGCCTAGGCCGACCTGACCGTGGCCTCTCTTCAACGCTGTTGGTCGCCCTAAAACGCTGATTCAGTCTAACAATAACTGAATGATGCACACCAAGTCGTCGCGCCACTTCAGCCTTTGCAATGCCATCTTGTATCCACGCAATCGCCCTGGTTTTGTCAAAGGTGCTAAGTTTTCTTCATGGTGGCATGGTGAGAAAAGGGCTGACAGTAACCAACCCCGCGCTTAAACAGCCAAAAGAAGGGGCATAAAACTCACTTGAGAGACTGCTCTTGCACGGGAAAAAGAATTTTTCATTTTACACATCTTGTGTCGCCAGCAAGCTTGATGCAAAACAGGCACAGTTAACGCAACTTTGCACTTTTTATCCCGCGCGGTAACGAGGTCACCAAGACCCCCGTGCGCACTACCAGTTGACACAGGCTGGATTACACACTGCTGTGTGAGATTCCATCATTGGTTGCCGCATAACAAAAAAAAACAATGTTTTTTGAAGGGATGAATCAACCCCCTGTGTGCAAAGGCCTGTGCTTAACTTTATGTGACTAGTATAGATCAGCTGAAAGGTGTGTGTGTGTGTGTGTGTGTGTGTGTGTGTGTGTGTTTTGTTTTGCTTACTGTGAACTGACTAAAAAAAAAAAAAAAAGGAACGAAGAATGAAAGGAACGATCCGAAAAACAATCGAAATAACAACTATTGCAGGCAAAGACACATTTGTCAAGGGAGCAGAAAATTACATAAACGCCATTAATAGCCGCCAGAACATACACCAATGTTAACTAGCATGTGTCAAGAGAGCAGAAAGTTAAATGAACTACATTAACAGCCACCAGAACACAGACCTACGTCAACTAGCATTTGAACCCGGATTCGGCCAGTCCATTAACACCCCCCAACCCCACACCCCTCCCCTCATTACATCACTCCTTTCCCGCTCTCCAGCCTTCGCCTTCTGCGCGTTTATCAGTCCGTCTCTTTCATCACCGATTATACCGATGATCAAAGGGAGGGAATGAGGATAGGGGTAGGGAATGGGGTAGGGGTAATTCGTGACTCCTGTACAGAAAGCAGTAGATAGGGAGGAGGGGTATGAGGAGAGGAAGAAGCAGAGGTGTGTGTGTGTGGGGGGGGGGGGGGGGGGGGGGGGGGTTGGAGCGAGAGGGACGTGAGGCGCTGGTGAGGAAACGAACGACCAAGTCACAGCAGTGGTCTTATCAAAGTCTGATGTGAAAGGATCAGTGTGGAAGCGATGGAACGGTACACAGCCGGGGTGGGGGTGGGGGGGTGGGGTGGGGGGGGGGGAGTAGGGAAGAAGAAATGAAGCTTGGGGGGGGGGGGGGGGGGGGAGGAGGATGGCGAGGGCGAGGATGAGGGTTTAGTATGGCGCCAATGTATTAATAGTGTCGTGAGAGTCCACTGGCTGCCGGCTGGGCACCTCTTGAAGAGCCCCCTGGTATTGCCCAAAGAGAGATGAAACGTCGTACGCGGGGATAACACGCACATGGTCGTGCTTACCTCTGAGGTCACAACTGCCAGTGTCGTCTACGATAGCCAGTGGTTGATTCTAATTAACTAAGGCTAGTCAATTACTCTGATTTGAAGAGTATTCATGCCAGAAGTCCGTCCCCTTTCTGACCTAAAGTAGGTATTTCGGATTACGGGGAACTTAATGTGCAAGCCGATGCGCGCAGCTGTTTTGATGCCAACGTGTACACCCCCACCTTCCCCCACCCTCTCTGTGAACAGTACTGAGGAGAAAGGCATTCACATATGACATATGTTTTACAACCAGCCGCCGTGGCGAAGTGGTCAGCGTCGCGGATTTCCAGCTGGGAGGTCGTTGCTTCGATTCCCATTAGAGCCGTTTATTTGTGGATTTTTTTTTTTTTTTTTTGCTGCCCTGACCGGCTCCTATCCAGAGCTGAGTTTGTCACGGGCTCAGCTGGAAAAATTAGGACCACACAATAGAGTTTCATCCGCTGAATGGATGCGTTTTTAAGAGTGTTGCTCACATTTTCTGAGCAACACTGCAGGTACCTGTACATCTCGATCCTGGTTGACACCGGCATACATCATAAAATTAAACGTAGAATACGGCCCTGTTGGGCAATCTGAGTTCAGAATGGAAATCCGTAGCGTCATCTTCATCACCTCATCTTTGTTGATAAACATTGGAAAGAAAGTCACAAATGAAATGGTCTATCATGCCCTGCTTCTATGGTGACCTCAATTTTCTATTCTTTTCCACGTCCAAGCCTTTTGTGAGCTTCTGTCGGGGTCACCGGTGTCAGCAAATTCATGGGGACTGTCGCTGGACGGACGTGGTGGTGGTGCCTGCCGATGAGAGAGCTCATTTACACTGGCTCCGCGTTAAGCCATTATTGTCGTCAGCAGTGTGGGTTTAGCAGGTGGTGTCCTGCATATGTTGGATCAGAACAGGCGCCACTGAACACCACCGCAGTGACTCGGCAGCAACACAGCATCTCATGTACTGGGTTGCCTCGTGAGGATTTGACATTGACTGCTCCCTGTGGATTGCTGGTGCCGGGGCTGTGGCAGGATAGGTCAGGCTGTGGCTGTGGACGGGGGATCCGTAATGAACGTTAG
Source organism: Conus betulinus (assembly GCA_016801955.1). Classification (NCBI taxonomy): domain Eukaryota; kingdom Metazoa; phylum Mollusca; class Gastropoda; order Neogastropoda; family Conidae; genus Conus; species Conus betulinus. The sequence goes on along the minus strand of JADBJO010006650.1, from coordinate 98,304 downwards.
AGAAGAAGATGAAGAGGAAATAAAGACAGAGAGTTAGAAAAGTATATCCTTGTAGTTGCATTTGAAACGAGTTTTGTCCAGTCCATAAACCTCTTTCCTGTCTCTGTCCACCCGCAGCAGCAGAATCGCTTCCCAGATAGTTCCCTCACCAAAGACCACACAGCTCCAGTTTTATGCACTTTCCTCCCGCATCCACAGACAGCGCCCACCCCCCTTCCTTCATCCTCCACCCTCTACCCCTTCCCTTGCCTCTGACATGAGCTCTTTTGTTGAGACCAGTGGGGGGGGGGGGGGGGGGGGGGGGGGGGGGGGGCAGAGGGTAGAAGAAGGGGGAGAGGAAGATCCTACGCTGAAAGATTGGAGTCTGTATGAATGCACCTTCGAAGTTTTCTTTGTAATATGTAAAAGCTGTTTGTGTGTGTGTGTGTGTGTGTGTGTGTGTGTGCGTGTGTGTGCGTGCGTGTGCTCGCGCTTGCGTGCGTGCGTGCGTGTGTGAGTGTGTGTGTGTGTGTGTGTGTGTGTGTGTGTGTGTGTGTGTGTGTGTGTGTGTGATTAAATGAGATATTAGGTAGCAGTATGCAGTCTTTTCTGTGCTTCATATATATATATATATATATATATATATATATATATATATATAGAGAGAGAGAGAGAGAGAGAGAGAGAGGAGAGAGAGAGAGAGAGGTACAGTCAAATTGGATAGGACATGTTTTTTTTCTAGTCGACAACAGTAGTACTACCTTGAAATGGCATGGGTCGGTAAAATACATTGGCTGGATAAGCTTTGTTCTGAGATTATGTAGTGCAGGGCAACATAACAAACAATGAACTTTATCTTCCCATGCTAAACCACATAAACGGCACATCAATTCGACTTCAGCAGGGTTGGAATATCTTAAACGATGGCCAGGCAATGGCAGAGACACCATATCTAAACTTAGCCAATGTGCTCATAATATATCGATTCATTTTTATAGTAATATATGGTTCTAACTCATGAGTAGTCTTGACACGTCTATACTGTATGAATCTATCGCTATGATGGACATGTTCATGCCAGTCCTGCCATCTACAGTCAATAATCCTTTCTTTAAACATTTCAAAAACCTAGATACGTCCTGAACACCCTGGTTATCCCAAACAAATCCAAACCCATAAGAATTTTAAACACTGTCGTACCTTGGAAGCCCATGTTTTCTTTCCATTATTATCTAGAAACAAGAACATTCTGTATGCTTTAAAAGGTATCTTATGTTCATCCATTCTGGTCAGCTTCAACCAATATTTAATGCATTTTACATATGAGTTTAGATAAATTGGATACCTTCCTAGTTCACCATAGATCATGTCATTAAGAGTTCTGATGTCAACATTTAAGAAACGCTTTAACGCGTATAAATGAACTTTCTCTATAATTACACTTGTTTCGAAAGCCCAGATATCAGCTCCATACTGCAAAATCGGCTGTACTTGTGAATCCAACAACTTTGAAAAAACACGAAATGAGTTACAATCTAATTTAAACAAAATGTGAAGGATAGCTATTGCTGCTTTCTTCGCTCTTTTTACGATATCTTGGCATGCAAAATTGAAACTACGTTTTGTTGTGAAGTATATTACAAGACATCTATACGCATTCACTACAACGACTCTTTCACTCCCATAAATCCAATTCTCAGACTGCGCTAAGTACCCTCCTTTCCGAAATACAATGATGTTTGTTTCACTCATATTAACTTTTAATTCCAGTCTGTTTGCTGCTGAATATAAACTATTTAGTCGCTGGAGTCCAATTACCGTTGTGGACAGTAATATAATGTCATCAGCGAAAAGCAGAATAAAAGATTCTATAACATCGAAAGTTACTCCATGTTTACCCTTTCCATTATTTGAAATGCAAGTTGATTTATGAATAAAGAGAACAATATAGGGCTACTAACACCCCCCTGCTTAACGCCTCGAGAACACATAAGCAAATCAGAGAGTTTTGCTTCTTATCTTATTCTTGCTTTTACTTCAATATACATATTCTTTAAACATCGATATAATTTACCTTTAATTCCATTTTTCGTCAAAATAGGCCATAAAAGTTTACGAGAGATAGAATCAAGGCCTTTTCAAAATCCACAAATGCAACATACAATTTTTGATTACTTACAAACTGTTTTTGAATCGCAGCTAGTACAGTGAATAAATGGCTAATTGTTTGAGTAACCTTTTTTTGAACCCATCTTGATGTTCCCCAGTTATATTGTTACAATGCACCCACCCACACAATCTGCCATTGATAACAGAGCTAAACAATTTACTACAAATATTACCCAATGATATCCCCCATAATTGTTCACATCATTGACATTGACCTTCTTAAATAAAGGCAAAATCACAGATTCTTTCCAGCTGTCAGGATACATTCCAGAAACAAACAGAAAATTAAACAGCTTTACTAAGAAGCTCAAAGTATATTCACTAGAATTCTTGAAAAAAAATCCCCAATCATACCATCTGGCCCAGCACATTTGCCATTTTTCAATTTCCTTATGGCACGCAGTATCTCTTCCTTAGATATTGGTCTGTCATGTATGTACACTTCATTTTCATTCTCTTCAATCACAGTTTCCTCCATACTGTCATTCTCATCATCCATATTTTCCAGCAAATTTCTGAAATGTTCATACCATTCATACATAGAAATGTTGTTGGAAGGTTGTGATCTCCTTTTTGACATTTTATGAAAAGATTCCCAAAAGAGCTGTTGACTTTGGATTGAACTCACCAATTCTTTTAACAATCGCTCATTGTACTCCTGTTTTCTTTTATTTAAGTTCTTGTATTCACGCCTTGCAATACAAAGTGAAACCCTGTCTTCTTTACCGAGCTTTTTCCTAAATATTCTAAATAATCTACGCATTTTGTGTTTAGACGTTTTACATTCATGGTCATAGCAATTATTCTGTGTGATGTTTTTCTTTACTGGTATTCTTTTCTCCATGATTTCAGCTTGTTCTTCAACAACGATATTAAATTGATTTATTGCTTCATTGACATCGGCATGCATCAAGTCTTCACTTTCTGATAACTTTTTTCTGAACCTCTTCTGTACTCACGGAAAAAAGAGAATTGCTGAGCAAAATCCTGGTTCCAACAATATTTAACAATAAACTGGTCACTTTCAGCATATGATTTTCAGTTGAAACATATCTTGTCACTTCGTTTATTTATGCATAACATAAGACGTAAGTGGTCAGATTCAAATCTTTCCATACTTTTAAAGTCAACTTGTCACACAATAACTCAAAAAGGTGTACAGATACTAGGAAATAATCATTCACACTGTTTCCTGTGTCAGCAATGTATGTGAAACGACCCTCTGAGTCGCCATTACATACCCTGTTTTAAATCTGCAATCCCAGTACAGTGCACATATTCAGCATTTTCTTTCCATATAAGTTAAGCACTTTGTCTTGGGAACATCTCACAATTTCATAACTGTTCTGCTATTGTGACAAACGGATAACTCACGATCACAAATAATTTCCAGGACAACAACATTCGACGTCCTCGCATTAATGTCACCACATAGCATTTTATCAACATCACCTAACGATATCATCTTTTTCACAATACAATCTTCTAACAAGTCAATGCCATTATCGAAACCATCTAAGGAATAATACGGAGCATTTTCAGGCGGAACATACGTGCAAACTAGTAAGACAGTTTTATGTAAACCAAAAAACTCTTATCGAGCAAAAAAAAAAAAAAACCCATTGAATAAGGACTTTCACAGTTCACGGGAAGAACATACGGAACTAAACCTTTCCGTACCAAGCAAATTATTCCCCCTGAACACCTTCCAAATATATTATGACATGTAAGAACACCCGATTCAAACTGTTCTGCAAAAGTTTCCACTAAACAGACAACATCGAATGAAGAAACAAATTGAATGAAATCTCTGTCTGCTGATTAATTAAACAATCCGCATATATTCCAGTGTAAAAAAGATACATTGTTTATAAATTCACGCACGCTCCCCATACTTTCTTCAAGAAAGGATTCCCTTTCAAGTTATAATATCATGTCACATTGATCACTGGTCTCACACAAACTTTCATTCTCGCTCAGCACATCGACATCGCCACGCTCACATCCAACATCTTTGAAAACCCCGTGCACAAATGCACTGGATCTGTGTTGCATTTTTTTTTAACTAACAGAGTTCACAACTCTGTCGTGCAGAACTTCCTGTGGAACAGACACACTGTCAATGATCGGTGGCAACTTACTTTTGGTACCCAGTGAATCTTGTGACACGGATGTTTTCTATATCATGGGGCCGGCCACACCCCTATCTAAGTTGAACAAGGTTGTCACAACCACCCAGCCCAAACTTTTTCCCATCGATCACGAGGTGATCATATACCATGAAAACTTTTTTATCCTAAGACCTGACAGATATTAAATGTGGAGAAAGCTTTTCCCGGATCTCCCTATTCTGGGGGGGAAAGTCCTCCCGATGAAAATGCCAGTTCTTTTAAATTTCTTTTTGGCACATAAAATCCTGTCCTTATCTTTGAAAAAAAGTGCACCAGGCAATGATAGGAGACTCTGGTTCTGCGTTTAGGCGATGGACTCTATCAAACAGGACATCATCAGAAAATGCTAGGTTATCAGTCAACATTTCTTTCACCTTGTCCTCACAGTCCTGCCATCTCTCGTTCTTCATGCGTGGGATACCATGGATAATAAGATTGTTCCTCTTCGACCTACTCTCCAGATTATCCACTTTTCTGTCCAAATCTTCCACTTCAGCACAGAGATTATCATTTTCACACTTTAGTCGTTCGTTCAGAAATTTCTTGTCTGAGAGCAGACACATCATCCCTTCAAAGAGCAGTACACATCTTTCAAGTCCTTCATCTCATCACACATATGGTCAAACTTACTGTTTAGACCGTTCAGAGAGCACATTACTTCTCTCAGGGAGGCCATCACGTCTTTCGTGGAGGGGTCCGACGGAAGTGTAGACGCACCAGGGGGAGCTGCCTGACCGCCGACGCTGTCTCGTCGTGCAGAACCTCCACTGCCGAGGCGGGACTGACGCAAGATGTCTCTAGAGCCAGGACCTGGGTTCAGCTCGACGTCACCACAACGCCGCAACGAAGTTCGTAGAAGAGCAGGGAGAGTAACAATCCAAGGGTGACGCCGTCTGTCCGTGTCTTCAACATTAACACAGACACACTCATGGCTGCCTTAAATTTGCCCGCTTCGACATGAATTGTGCATACACCGCTGCAAATGCACCACATATTGGTCTGAACCTGAGATTGTCCGAAGGCATGACAGCTGACACAACTTGTCAACAACCGACATGTGACAGTTCCACTTCCAGCCTGGACAAAATGACGTACAAAGGCAGAGCACATGCAACGTGACTCACTTCGTGTACCTCGATCACCCCCTGGAGAGAGAGAGAGAGAGAAATGAGAGTGTGTGTGTTTGTGTGTGTGTGTGTGTGTGTTGGAGGGGAGGTGTGTGGGGGAGGTGTGTGTGAAGGGAGGGGAGGCTCTGTGTGTGTGTGTGTGTGTGTGTGTGTGTGTGTGTGTGTGTGTGTGTGTGTGTGTGTGTGTGTGAAGAACAAGAACAAGAAAAAGAACATATTTTATTGCCATATGAAAACCAGAGGTTTCGTGGGGCACAGATGATCAAGTTCAGACATTCAACTAAACTAAACTAACTAATCCCAGCGTTGTCACATCTTGCAACATAACATTAGTAGCAGAAAGAAAAAGCACAGTGTGTATCAGAGTCTGATTAAATTTTCTGTCTCCGAAGAGAAAAACACAACAGGATATACTGGGCAAGTACAGGGTTGGAAGCAGTCCAATAACATGAGCTCCGAGGGTTTTGTCATGTTAGTCTGTGGTGGAAAATCAGTTTTTGTGATCCTTGTCATCAGGTCATAACGTTGTTGGTCAAATTAATTTGCAGTCATCGAGAAAATGTAGTTCGTCCTCAACGACGTGGCATGTTGTGCATAATCTGTTTTCTCTGTCAGTGTTGGTATAACGGCCCCTCTCAATTGGAGAGTTCATGGCACTTATTCGTAATCTAGTTAGTGCTCGTCTGCAATCTGTGTCAGTGTGTTGCTCCAAATAAGCCGCCTGTTTGTATTCGGTAGTAACTGTGGCATAAAATTTGAGCTTGGATGTGCTTTCGTTCTTTTGTTTCTTCCAGAACTCAATATAAAACGTTTCCAGCTTCGCATTGATTAGAAAAGAAACTCAGGCGAGTCACACTAAATGTACCCTGATTTTCCCAGACATGCTGTAATCCTATCGTTGACAAGGTTTGTCGTATAAACTTCGTCCATTTGCTTTCTTCGGTGTGCCCTGAGATCATTGACTGATAAATCTGTTGTTGATAAGAGTCTTGGTCTGACTCTAATATGTGTATCCAGAATGCGACAGTCTGGGTTATCACTTTAAAAGTAATGGGAATCTCCCAGTTCGCCCAAACCGGTAATGTCATTGCTTTTCTATGAACTCTTAATAATTGCCTGCAGAATTTAATGTGTGCAGTTTCATGTGGGAATTTGTTTGCAAAGACAGGTTTTGAACAAAATTCTGCATTTTTTTTCTTGACATATTTCATCTTTGTATTGGTAAGAGGATGGGAACCACACCTCCGACCCATATGTGAAGATGGGAGAGACTAATGAGTCAAATAGGGTTGTAACTGTTCTCATATTTACATTTTGACCATAAAACGTTCTCTTCAAGGTATGTGCGGCTTTATTCCCTGTCTTGCTAAGTGTTCTCGGGCTTCTATAAAATGTCCGTTTTTATAGAAAATGACTCCAAGATATTTATATTGATCTACTGTTTCAATTATGTTTTCACCGCAATTGAAGAATAGTGGTGCCTTTGGATCTGATTTGGTGAATACAACGACCTTTGTTTTCTCTGTGTTTGATTTCCAATTCCCCAGTCTAAACAGTAGTTGTGTAACTGGTTTAGTTTACGCTGAAGTCCCTGTTTTGAAGTCGAGAGGATGGCCAAATCATCTGCATACAAAAGACACGGAATTTCGACTTGTTTTAGATCAGAAATTCTTGGGGAATCATGGTCTCTGAGATATCCGACTATGTCATTTATGAATATGTTAAATAAGGTTGGGCTAAGGGTATATTACCTTGGAGGACACCTTTTTGTATTAATATTTCCTTAGTGAAACCAGATTGGCTTCTTGTACAACCGAAGCCCCGTTGTACATGTCCTGTATGATTTGGTAGCATTTACCAGTTATTCCTGCTTGCGTCATTTTCATCAGTAGGGCTTCGTGCCATATATTATCAAATGCTTTGCTGAAGTCAACAAAACAAAAGTAAAGCCTTTTAGTTCTGTCTTTTAGTACCTTATCAACTAGTGGTCCGTGATCCCTTTCTGAACCCTGCTTGCTCCTTTGCCAAGAGGTGGTTTGCCTCAAGATAATTCATTATCCTTTCATTTATTATGTTGCAAAACACTTTTCCAAGCGAACTATTCAAAGTTATGCCTCTGTAATTGTTAGGGTTGGACTGGCCGCCTGACTTATAGACTGGACTGTGATTCCTGTTTTCCAGAGGTCCGGGTATTTTTCTGATTTTTTTTTTTTTTTTTTTTTTTTTTTTTTTTTTTTTGCTGTCCCAACCTCTGCGCCACCTCAGGCAGTGCACCCACGCCGCTCATTCCGACACCCTGTCCACAGCCACGGCCCGGTCGGCCCCGCCGCAGCCCCGGCACCGGCAATCCCAAGGCAGCAGTCAATGTCAAGTCGTCAAGAGGCAACCCACCGGAGGAGACACTGCACTGCTGCCGAGTCACTTCAGTGGTGTTCAGTGGTGTTCTGATCTAACATACGCAGGACACCACCTACTAAGCCCCCTACTGACGACAATAATTGCTTAGTCGCGGAGCCGGCGTGAGTGAGCTCTCCCTCCGAGGGCGCCACCACGTCCGTCCAACGACAGCCCCCCCATGGACTCGCCGATACCGGTGACCCCGACGGAACCAAACCAAGGCCACAGACGTGGAGAGGACATCGAAACTGAGGTCACCATGAGAGCAGGGCATGAAGGGCCACAGAATTTGAGACTTTTTTTTATGCTGATCGATGAGAATGAGGATGATTATGATGATGCTACGGATTTCCATTTCGGTCTGAGACTACATGACAGGGCTGTACTCTACGCTTCCTCTCATAATATATCCCGGCGTCAACCAGGCCCGAGAGATACAGACACCTGCAGTGTTGGTCAGGAAATTTGAGTAACACTCTCAGAAACGCATCCATTAAGTGGATGAAACTTGACTGTGTGGTCCCAGTCTTCCCAACTGAGTCTGCAGCAAACTCAACTCTGGGTAGGAGCGGGTCGGGGCAGAAAAACCCACATGACTTCTGATGGGATTCGAACCCACGACCTCCCAGCCGGGAGTCCGCGACGCTAACCACTTCGCCACGGCGGCTGGTTATTTTTCGGATTTTAAGGTTAAGTTAAACGCGTCTTTCAGAAGAGGAGCGATTTCAGGTAACATTGCTTTAAGCATTTCGTTTCTAATTCCATCTTTGCCTGGGGATTTTTTTTATTTTTCAGCTTTCTGACCGCGTTCCTTACCTCCGTTTCTAATATTTTCATAATCTAACTCTGAATTCCCAGAAGGACGATTATTTGACCTCTTAAATGCTACTAACATGTCATCAACTGTTTGTTTTCGTTTTTCTGCGATCTTCTGTTTCTCTCCTATTAGTGTTTTAAGATGTTCAAACCATTTGTTCGCTGAGACAATTTTCTTGACCATAGATTTCATGTTCGTATGTTTGCAGTTCCCGAACGGTTTTCATATTGAATTGGGATCAGTTTCTAGGGCTTCGTTTAGTGAATTATGGAGTTTGTTCCGATATGTTTTTCTTGGCTTTCTTTAAAAGTCGTTTATATATTTTACATTGTGAAAAGTATTTTTGCCTTAGTTGTTTATTTTGGGGGTTTCTGTTGACCGCGTTCAGTAGTGATCTAATCTCTCTTCTTTGGGAATGACAGTCTCTTTCGAACCACTTCTTCTTTCTATGTCTAGATTTTGTTTCTATCCGTCTTTGTCTAAGCGCCATCTTTGCTGTGGTTGAAAATATATTCGTTATCTGTTCAAAAGTCGTATTTATGTCGATGTCATGTTCATTTGTTGCAACTTGTGTCACAATGTCGGTCTTGAGTTTTTGGATCATGGTGCGTATGTTGGGCATTTTAGAGGTTGCTACTACTTTTTCGGCAGACTTTTCATCCCACTGAAATACTAGATAGTCTTCTTCTGTTTTTATTGTAGAATTCCTGTGAAGTAGGTCTTTACGTGACTGTTGTTCATCGTGGGTTGTGAGAGAGGTTTGTCTTTAGTGTAATGTATTTTCATTATCTATGGGTAGTTGGATCAATAACTGTAGTGGGCAGTGGTCAGAATGTCGTGTCAGGTCAGTCACTTTCATGTTTAACACATGTCTAAGCAAATATTGTGAGCAAAGGAAATAATCTACTACACTGCTTCCCTGTGAATTATGACAAGTGTACAATCCTGCAAGATCTCCAAGCACTCTCCCATTCAAAACACACATTTGATTTTCAATACACATGTTACATAAACGACGTCCGTTCTTATTAGTAAAGAGGTCCAACGACTGTCTTTTTATGACGTTATCAAAATAGTAGTCAGCAGGTAAATCATAATAATTCTTCTCATTGTCCAGGCTAATGAAGTCGGCTTGATTGCCTGTCCTTGCATTAAAGTCACCACACAGGAGGACATTGCCTTTTGTTGTTAGTTCTTCAATGTCACTTTCTAATGAGTCCCATATGCGTCTAGTGTAGTCCTTGCCAAAGGAAGAGTGTTCCGGTGGAAATGTATACACAACCTAAATATGCATCACTCTTTTCTGCGGTTTTCACTTTACATGCTGTTTTATTTGTAACCATGCAACATCGCTGTTATTTTTTGGTAGGAATTTTATATATTTTCTGTACTGCTCTTTTATGTAGACAGAGATATCCCCCGAAGCCCTTGGGGCTTTCCCTCTTTTTGGTCGACGATGATAATGAACCCCTGCAGCAAAACCAGGTAAAGATAATTCATGGCTTTTTCTATATCAAGATGGGTTTCTTGTAAAAAAACACAATGTCATATTTAGACAGGATTTCTACGACACTTTTATTAAGGAGTTTGTTAATCTTTAAGCCGTCATCGGTCCACTTGTAACCTCTAATATTCCATGATAGCACACGTAACGGAAAAGTCATTTGTAAATATTTTGCGTACGAAATAATGTGCAATACATCTATGGGAAAAATAGCTTACACACATTCACGGACTAAGAGCTAATAGAAGCCGCTGTGGGCACGGTTTGAGCTATGGGGAGGGAAAGGGCGATTGTGATATTGCCGAGGGCGCATGTTGTCTCGTCTGTCATTACCATGG
>JADBJO010006650.1:57802-82802 GCA_016801955.1 Conus betulinus | reverse complement strand
ATTTTGACAGACACATGACATTGTCGCCTCTTGCCAAAAGACAACTAAACTGGTGGGTCAACAACATTGAAACTGCTTATAATGTAATTCACCAAACAAGAGCCAGATGTCACCCTGACCTCGGATGCATCAAAACCTGGATGGGGTTGTGCATGTGAACAGTCAAGATCTGGGGGAGAATGGCTGCCAGAAGAAAAAGATTTTCACGTCAACTATCAAGAACTTAAGGCAGCATTTTTTGCTTTGAAATGTTTCCTAAATCAGGTTTATGGGCGACATGTCTGTATCATGATAGACAACACAACTGCTGTTGCATGTATCAATCATATGGGAACAAGTCATTCTGATTCATGTAATCTGATGACACAGATGATATGGAACTGGTGCATTGACAATCACGTATGGTTGAGTGCTGCTTAGATTCCAGGTAAGGAAAACACAGCCGCAGATGATGAGTCAAGGAAATTAAACCAGGATGCAGAATGGAAGCTGAACAGAGAAGAGCTTCACAAAGCATTGATACAATTGCACATGAATCCTGACATTGATCTCTTTGCCTCTAGGTTGAGCAACCAAATGCAGCGCTTTGTTTCTAACAGACCTGACCCAAGCGCCTATGCAGTAGATGCTTTTTCTCTCCCTTGGAGTAACCTTCAATTTTATGCCTGTCCCCCTTTTAGCACAATCACGGCAGTGTTGGGGGAAGGTGAAGAGAGAGTGTGAGCGATTGGGGTAGTGGTGCTGCCCCACTGGCCAACACAGGTCTGGTGGCCTCTGCTGACACAGCTGCTGACACAAGACCCAGTACTTCTACCAACATGAGAGACCATCCTCTCCCTCCCCACGCAGCAAGGGAGAATCCACCCGCTTCTTCCCCGCCTTCAACTGAGGATATGCAAAGTATCTGGGAGCGTACCAGAGGGAAGGCTGTTCCAACCAGGCAGCAACGCTTATCGTCATTTCTTTGCGCCCCCTCACACGCGCAGTGTACAACACCTACATTGCCAAGTGGAAGCAGTACGCAGCAAAAAATAGTTTCCCACATGATGTGCCGAACATTGTGCAGGCAGCAAACTTACTTGCCAAATTTTTAGTGCTGGAGCAAGCCACAGTGCTCTAAATTCGGCGCGCTGCGCTTTGTCCGCCTATCTGCCATTAGTGAATGGGTTTTCAGTGGGCAGCATCACCCCCAGTTATTTGCAAACTTGTGGAAGGAGCATTTGAACATAGGCCTTCCTTACCCAAATATAAGGACACTTGGGATGTAAATAGTGTACTTGATTATTTAGATGGCTTATCTCCCATCAATCACTTGACTTTGAAAACTTGCGTGTTGTTTGCTTTAGTTACAGGACAAAGAGGTCATGCTTTACACTCTCTGAAAACAAGTGATGTGAAGATGTTTGACTGTAAATGTGTGTTACAATTTTCCTGTGTATTGAAAACAACAAAGCAGGGAAACATACAGAACCAGCAGAGATTGGCGCATTTGCAAAGGTTGAAAACCTGTGTCCAATGAAACACTTGAAGCAGTATATTGACACAACTAAGGATCTCAGAGTCACCAACAGCAGTAATTCATCAGTCACACCAAAACCTCACGCACCTGTGTGGGTAAGCAGACATTCGCGCGACGGCTGAAAGAGGTGCTAGCGCGCTCAGGCATTGACACTAACCAGTACACAGCACACTCCACCAGGGCTGCAAGCTGCAGTGCAGCCACCCAGGCTGGAATTTCATTGAAAACAGTATTGAAAGCAGCGGGCTGGACAAATGAAAAGACGTTCTGTAAATACTATAAGAGACAAAACAGTGCAGTTTCAGATGGCTGTGTGAACAGTAAATGAAAATGATGAAGGATCATTGTAAATAAATGTGTGTGGCATTATATGTCTGGCCTATGATGTTGTTCATGCTGGCCACTATCCTTATTTTCTATGAAGTCTCAACGTAGCTTCCCTTCTGGGAGCAATAGGCGAGTGATAATTAGAAAATTAAACTAGACCTACGCTAGGAGATTGCAGTTTAATTGACATTATTACGAGCCTATTGTGGAGGAAGGAGAAATTACGTCCCTCCCAATAAGTGTTCATAGTAACAATCAGTTTTACTGTCCCTCCCTAAAGGCGTAAGTCTATGGCCATACAGCTCTGAAATTTGCCTGCATCGCTGCGCGCCAATACTCAAGGTAACTTCTCCTTCCTCCACAATAGGCTCGTAATTATTTCAATTAAACTGCAACCTCCTAATGTAGGTCTAGTTTAATTTTCTAAATAAAACATCGTTTAAAAAAAATATTTTTCGTCCCAGAGATGAAGTATCGTGCACACAGTGTATCCAATCCAATGTATCCAATCTTTTTGAAAATGAAAGATCTGCTCATTGTTCAGGGCATTCAAAGCCCTGCCTTTGAAATACATGAAAAACACATGTAACAGGATACACACTAACCTCCATCTCTTTCTAACTCCATCTTACGGGGTTATTTTTTTATATCATCATCTTCCAACTATAGATCGACGGTTTAAAAAAAAGTTTGTTGTTGTTGTTTTTTTTGTTTTTTGTTTTGTTTTGTTTTTTGTTGTTGTTGTTTTTTGCGAGGGTGGTTTTCTTTTTTTCCAAGGCTAGCGCACTGCATTATTTCCAAGGTAAGGCATCTGCAAATCCCTTTACGTGTGCCCCTATAGCATCTTTTCCTTTCCTATGTTGCTTTAGGTTTCTGTAGTCTTTTTCTTTGTTTGTTTTCTTTTCTTTTTCTTTCTTTTTTTTTCGCCCTTTTTCTTTCTTTTGCAATTTTTCTTTCTTTCTTTCTCCCTTTTTCCTTCCTTCTTTCTTTCCTTTCCTTTCCTTCCTTCCTTTCCTTTCTTTCTTTCTTTCTTTTTGTTTTCTTTCTTGCTCTCTTCCTTTTTTTTTTTTTTTTTTTCTTTTTTTTTTTTTTTTTTTTTTTTTTTTTTTTTGTTTTTTTTTTTTTTTTTTTCTTTCTTTTCCTATCCTGTTTTTTCCTTTCTTTCTTTCTTTTTTGTTTTCTTTCTTCTTTCTTTTTTTTTTTTTTTCCTTTTCTTTTTTTTTTTTTCTTTTTTTTTTTTCTTTCTTTTTTTCTTTTCTTCCTTCTTTTTTTTCCTTTTTTTCTTTTTTTCTTTTTTTGTCCTTTCTTTTTTCTTTCCTTTTTTTTCCCCTCTTTTTTCTTCTTTCTTTCTTTTCCCTTTTTTTTTATTTTCCTTTCTTTCTTTCTTTTCTTTTTTCTTTTTCTTCCTTTTTTTTGTTCCTTCTTCCTTTTTCCTTCCTTTCCTTCTTTCTTTTTTTTTTCCTTTTTTTTTCCTCTTTTTTCCTTTCTTTCCTTTCTTTCTTCCTTTTTTTTTTCTTTTCTTTTTCTTCTTTTACTTTCTTCCTCTTTTTTTTCTTTCTTCTTTTCTTCTTTTTCTTTCCTTCCTTTCCTCTTTCTTTTTTTTTTTTTTTTCTTCTTTTCTTTCCTTTTTATTCCTTGTTCCCCTTTTCTTCCTTTTTTTTCTTTTTCTTTCCTTTTTGTTTTTTTTCTTTTCTTCCCTCTTTTTTTTTTTCCTCCTTCTTTTCTTCTTTTTTCTTTTTTTTTTTCCTTTCCCTTCTTCTCCTTGTCTTTCTCCTTTTTTTCCCCCCCCCCTTTTCCTCTTTCCTTCCCTTCTTTCCTCTTTCTTCTTCCTTTTTTTTCCCTTCTTTCCTTTTTTTTCCTTTCCTTTTCTTGCTTTCCCTTCTTTTTTTTCCCTTCCTCCCTTCCTTTCTTTCCCTCCCTCCTTCTTTCCCTTTCCTCCCTCTCCTCCTCTTGTCCTTTTTTTCCTTTCTTTCTTTTTTTTTCTTTTCTTCCTTCCTTCCTTTCCTATCCTTCTTCCTTCCTTCCTTTCTGTCTCTTTTTGTTTTTCTTTCATCTTTTCTTTCTTCCTTTCTCTGTCCCTTTTTTTACTTTCTTTGTTTTTTTTCTTTTGTCTTCCTTCTTTCTTCCTTTCTTTTCTTTCTTCCTTTCTTTTCTTCCCTCCTTTCTTTCTTTCTTTCCTTCTTTCTTCCTTCTTTCTTCCTTTCCTCCCTCCCTTCTTTCTTTCTTTTTTTTTTTTCTTTCTTCCATTTTTTATTTCTTCTTATTTCCTTACTTCCGTTCCTTCCCCTTTTCTTCTTTTCTGTCTGAAGCTATGCTGTGCATCATGTGGACCTGTGGCTTGTCGGATGTCTTTAGCATAATATGGCCCAGTGTGCATTGACGCCTCCTCGAACAGACAACTTCTTGTTGCAGATGGGACCCTGCCACCTTCCCCACGGCCCTCTGGATCTCAGGCTGACCGCCATGGCCACCCTCCTCATCCTTCTCCTCCTCCTGCCCTTCCACCACACGGGCACGCAGGCGCTCACCCCCTCCCTCAACCCCCCTCACCACCGCCACCACCACCATCACCATCCTGACCAACATCACCGATAACACCTCCCTCCCCCGCCTTCCCTGACGCCACCACGGGCCAAGCCCTATCCGAAGATGACGAGCTGGTGCCCAGCGACCTCTTGGAGCTGTTCAAGAGGGTGAAGCCGGAGGTGATCAGCGTGGACAAGTACGTCACCATCTTCATCTACTGCATCGGCTTCCCGGGCAACATCCTGTCCTTTCCTCGTCTGGATCCAGAAGAGGATGCAGCACTCGTCGGGCTGCTACCTGGCGGCCTTAGCTCTGGACGACTTCATCTTCCTGTCGCTGCACTTGGTGTCCGAGCTCCTCCACATGCTGTGGGGCGGGCATCCGTTAGACACGCCAGTCTTCTGCCAGATCTTCCCCATCATCTTCCTGTGCGCGCAGTACCTGGGTCCTCTCCTGGTGCTGGGGTTCACCACGGAAAGGTACATCTCCATCTGCCACCCATTCAAGCGGAAGAAGTACTGCACGGTGCGGCGGGCCAAGCTGGTCATCGGCCTGCTGGTGGCCTCTGCCCTGTGCCTGAGCGGCATGCAGGGCTACTTCTACACCATGAAGCCCTTGCTCAATTATGGCGACAACAACAGCATGCAGATCACCAGCTATGAGTGCGGGCCACGACCTGAGGTAGGTTGGATGTGTGTGTGAGTGTGTGTGTGTGTGTGTGTGTGTGTGTGTGTGTGTGTGTGTGTGTGTGTGTGTGTGATGTGGGTGGTGGTTGTTGGTGGTGGTGGTAATTTTTTTCTTTACATTATGGGAAGAAAACTCTTATGGGCTTTTATGTTTGTTCACTTTTTTAATATAGAATCCTCTCTCTCTCTCTCTCTCTCTCTCTCTCTCTCTCTCTCTCTCTCTCTCTCTGTGTCTGTCTGTCTATCTGTCTACCTATCTATCTATTTATCTGTTATTCATGTATTTATTTTTGTGATTCAGGTGAGCTTGCCTTGTAATGATATTTCTGGTCAGTTTCATTTGCGAGCTTATCAAAACACAGTCGACTTTGCTATCATTCGTCCATTCTTTCCTCACCCTCTGTCCATATATCGTAAGACCGCCTTTCACATTTGTTAGTCTCAGCACCCACCTTGCCCTCTGTTTGGTGCAACCGGTTAAAATGTCTATGCACAACAGCGTCCTCGTTGTTCCAAACTCGTTATCCAACCTCCTATGCATTGCTTAACCATGCCTGTCGTGCGACCATACCGTCGTCGACCTCCATCCCATCCCCCCACCCCGCATCCTCTACCCTCCTGTGACTCCCCCTCCCCCAAAACCATCTTCACCTTCCCTTCCCCCACCCCATTCTTTTCTTCCCCTTCCATATCCTATATTCTGAAGAAATCGGCGATTTTTTTTTCAGTAAGTCTTTGCACCTTGGAGTAGAGACAAGGTAGCTTCCAAAAGAGATGTCCCTGATCCCATAACTCAATACAGCCTCCAGAACACAGAGTGCGGCGTGGCGTGGCAGTGTGTTTGATGGTGAATTAAGCACCGTTAGAACCATCAACACGTCTGTTCATCTCTGCTTTGATGACCGCATGCTCCTATGGGGACGTCATCTTGGGAGAGAGATGGGAGGGAAGAAAGTTCCATGTGGTTGTGGGCCTTTTATTGTTCGTCACCACACTGACATCAAATGGGGAGAGGTGACGATGCGTGAAAGAATGTGGTGTACAAAGTTGACACACATGTTCAGCAGACCAACAGAGAACATTGATCGTTGTGATCATAGGCAAGCCGCTATAAGAAGTGGACACTTTTCAACGCCATCATGCGTCCCTTCTTTCCAGCCCCCCCCCCCCCCCTCCTATATTCCTCATCCAATTCCCTGCACCCCACTCTATTCATTGTAACCCATTCCTCATCCAATTCTTTGTACCCCACTCCATTCATTGTAGCCCATTCCACATCCCAATTTCCTGCACCCCTACTCTATTCATTGTAGGCCATTCCTCATCCAATTCCCTGCACCCCACTTTATATTCATTGTAGGCCATTCCTCATCTCATTTTCCTACAACCCATTCTATTCATTGTAGGCCATTCCTCATCTCATTTCCCTACAGCCCATTCTATTCATTGTAGGCCATTCCTCATCTCATTTCCCTGCAGCCCACTCTATTCATTGTAGGCCATTCCTCATCTCATTCCCCTGCAGCCCACTCTATTCATTGTAGGCCATCCTCATCCCAATTCCCTGCACCACACTCTATTCATTGTGGGCTATTCCTCATCCAATTCCCTGCAGCCCACTCTATTCATTGTAGGCCATTCCTCATCTCATTTCCCTGCACCCCACTCTATTCATTGTAGGCCATTCCTCATCCAATTCCCTGCACCCCACTCTATTCATTGTAGGCTATTCCTCATCCAATTCCCTTCACCCTACTCTATTCATTGTAGGCCATTCCTCATCCCAAATCCCTGCCCCCCCCCCCCCCCCCCCACTATTCATTGCAGCCCATTCTTCATCCAATATCCTGCCCCCCCCCCCCCCCCCCCCCCCCCAGTCTATTCATTGTAGCCCATTCATTTCCACAATTACCTCTTCTCCTCTGACACCTATTCCCCCCCCTCTGCCTTACCCTTCTCCTTCCTCGATAACCGTTCCACTTTCAGTATTTCGCAATGACCTGCACACATCGGACATACAACTCTCTGTCTGTCTGTCTGTCTGTCTGAATGTATCTCTCTCTCTCTCTCTCTCTCTCTCTCTCTCTCTCTCTCTCTCTCTCTCTCATGATTAATCTATCTGCGTGTTCATCTAAAGCATTTCTATTTTGTGATTCATTTGAACGTGGCCATTAGTGGTATTTCTGTTCAATTTCATTGGGTACCTTATGAAAAGCACAGTCATCTTCACTTTTATTCACTCACCACCCTACGTCCATCTGTCTTACAAACGCCCTCACACTTGCTCAAGTCTCGCGCACCACACAAGTCACTCAATCAGGGACGACAGGATAGAAGTTCTGTGCACAGAGGCATCCTCATTGTTCCAGACTCGTTTGCCCACTTCCCAGACACTGCTTAGCTAAGCTTATTGTACCACTTTCGCAATCGACCCCAACCCCATCCCCACCCCATCCTTCCCACTCCTGCCCCACCCCATACCCCACCTCCCCCTCTCCAATCAACCCACTCAACCCTCCCAATCAACCCACCCACACCCTCTATACCTCTTCACCCCTCCCTTTCCCCACCCCATTATATCTCCCCCCCCCCCTCCAATATTTAATAGAAATAAGCGATTTTTCAGGAAATCTTTGCACCTTGAAGCAGAGACAGGACAGCTGCCAAAAAAGATGTCCCTGATCCCATAACTCAATACAGCCTCCAGAACACAGAGAGTGGCGTGGCGTTACAGTGTGTTTCATGGTGAATTAGGCACCGTTAAACCCATCAACACGTCTGTTTAGCTCTGCTTTGATGACTGCATGCTCCTAGGGCGACATCATCTGGGGAGAAGGGGGGGGGGGGGAGGTTCCATGTAGTTGTGGGCTTTATATTGATCGTCACCGGCTCAACATCAAACCGGGAAAGGTGATGATGCGTAAATGAAATGTGTGTACAAAGTTCACACACATGTTCAGCATACCAGCAAAGAACACTGATCGTTGTGGTGAGGAAGGCCGCCGTAAGGGGTGAACACTATTCCTCGCCAGTATACTGTCTTTCGCTCCACTCCCACTCCCCTTCCTGATTCCCCATTCCAACTACCAGTTCTTCATAGCCCATTTCTTTCCACCACAGCTACCTCACCTTCTTGTGTCATCTTTCCCTCCCTGCTCCTCCTTATCACTTTACTCTCAGGATTTTTTTATGGACCGCAACACATTTGACAGACAAATCTCTCTCTCTGTCTCTCTGTCTCTGTCTCTGTCAGTCTCTCTCTCTCTCTCTCTCTCTCTCTCTCTCTCTCTCTCTCTCTCTCTCTCTCTCTCTCTCTCTCTCTCTGTTATACATCTAATTTTCGATTCGCCTTCACTTCTGATAATCCATTCACTCATCACACTATGTTCATATATTTTACCAACGCCCTCACACATGTTCAGGGTCTTGTGCACCACACAGGGTCACTATCCTCAATCAGGGGCGACAGCATAGAGGCTCTGTGCACATAGCATCAGCCTGCTTCCCAGACACTGCTGAGCTAAGCCTGTTTTCACCATCAACCCCCAGCCCCTGTCACCACCCTTCCCACACAAACCTCCTATCAACACCCCACCCCTCAACACCTCTCCATCTTCCCTTACTCCCACCCCATTTATGTCTCTCTCCCCCCCCCCCCCCCCCCCCCCCCGCCTCCCATACACATGATCGATTTTTGATGAAAGATTTGCACCATGAAGCAGAGACAACAACGACGCCCAAACAGCGCGTTTGATGGTGAATTAAGCACCGTTAGAGCCATCAACACGTCTGTTCAGCTCTGCTTTGATGACCGCATGCTCCTAGGGGGACGTCATCGTGCATGTACACTAGATTTTGTTTGTACATTTTTGTTTCTGACAAGCATCTATACATGTTCTTAACTGCGCATCTGTTTCACGTGTGTGTGTGTGTGTGTGTGTGTGTGTGTGTGTGTGTGTGTGTGTGTGTGTGTGTGTGTGTGTGTGTGTGTGTGCATGCGTATGTGCGCGTGTGTATGTGCGTGCGTATGTGTGTGTTTGCATGAGTGCGTGCGTGTGTATATATGTCCGTGTGTGTGTGTGTGCGCATACATGCGCGTGCGTGTGTGACTGTATCCGTCTGTGCATGTGGGCAGGTGATCGGAACGGCAACACGAGCCTGCTGATCCTGTGGAACTTGAGCATCGAGATCCTGACCTTCGTGCTGGTGCCACTGACTGTGCTGGTGCTGAACATCCTGGTCATCACCAAGTTGCGGCGCCGGTCCCGCATGGAACAGGTCACGCTGCACTGCCACTCCCAGCGCACCTCCGCCTCCACCGTCATGCTGCTGGCCGTGTCCTTCTACCTCATCCTCACCACCATCCCTGTCACCATCGTCTACACCCTCTTCTACGAGTTCGATTACGAATGGCCCTACCCGCTGCTGAGCCAGACCGTGAGTGACCCGCGCTTCCAGCGCTGGTTCAACTACCGGCTGGTGCAGGTCGCCACCGAGGAGTTCAGCATCACGCAGTACGCCTTCAACATCATCTTCTACGTCATCACTGGCAAGATCTTCCGCAAGGAACTGAAGGGACTGTTCGTGAAGATGCGGCAAGGTGTCCCTGTCGCTGTCCAGGGAGCGCAGCTCGCTGCGCAGCAGAAAGTGGCGGGAAGGCTCAAAGACCATGAACACGTGGGTGTCCATTAACGGCCACAACACCACCACCAAGACTAGCGCCATGCACAACACCTCAGAGACCAAAGTATAATGAGTGGTGGGGGGAAAGGATGGGGTGAGTTCGGGGGAGGGGGGGGGGGGATGAACGGTAACCCGATTGGACACTGACTTCCCCGCCCACTCTGTCTTTTTAACTTAAAGCCTTTCACTGTGCGTGGTGGCTGTGGACACGTGCTATGCGTTTGTGTTTGAAAATACAGTCTAAAGTGCGAGACGACAGGTCTGGAAGTTTGAGCTTGCTTTGAAGCTAGCTGTGAACAGGCACGGGGAATCATTTAGTGACTGGCCGGGCGATGACCAAAACGTCTGAAATGGGTGGAAAAGCGGATGCTGTATTGAGCGGCTGTCGGTGTCTAACACTGAGACCGCTTTGGTTACAGATTTAGACAAGAGGGTATCTTAGCTGAAATATTAGTCTGAAACTGAAACCAACCGTATCTTTGTTACTTTTTTTTCCACATTAAGACTGCCTTGGTTACTTCACAACTTAAGCCTGTCTTGGATACAGTGTTGAGATGAAGCCAGCCTTGGATAGTTTTCAAACGACGACGCCTGTGTTAGTTGACAGTTTTCAGGTCAAAGACTGCCTTCGTTACAGTGTTCACACTAGGATGGGCGCCTTGGTGAATTCTCGCCGTAGTCATGACTCTAGTCTCCCGGTACTGAAGACGACATTACGTCAGATGTGGGATACTGACGTCGTTCTCCTGATGAGGATAGTATCGTTGCGTGCAGTTGTGTTGCCCGTTCGAGCCAAGCCTGTGTCGGCGCTACCAGTATGCTGACAAGTTTGCGAGACGAGTTTGCTCATGCCTGCATTTATCCATGTAAGTCATGCCTATGCTTTGTACTGCTTCTTTCTTTCGTTCTTTTGGGGCACCCCCCCAACCTCACAACGGGAATATGTCAGCGAGGTTGAAATGCAAGTCAAGACGCGAGTTATCATGATGACATTTTCCCGAACTCGAGGTTGCAGATGTGTTGTGACGAAATTTTGAGATTGTCAAGGATTTTTACAGCTCTCTCTCTCTCTCTCCCTCTCTCTCCCCAATCATGCGAGACAGGGTAGAGATGTTGAAACCAGTCCACTCTTCTTTGTTGTCCATCCAAAAACTTCTTCAGTCCAGCCTGTGAGAAGTTCTCCCTCCACTGTGCTCTGTAGAACGGTTTTGGACAGGGTGTCATGGGCAGGTACCTGCCTGTACCAAGCATGCTTGCAGCGCTTGATAACTGCGAGTTAGCGTTCCTGTCTGCCAGCCTTAAGTTCGTAAGGAGCCTGGCATGGCCATCTGTGTTATGTTCTTTGTTCGAGATGCGGGGAATCTGTCTGGGATGCCTGGAGTCTTCGCTCGAGCTCTGAAGCCAGTGCTCAGTACTGGCCTCCACGCTAAAGAACCGACAATGTCAGTGACTTAAGAGTCAGCCTTGCTGGGTCAGTTACGTCTGTAGTGATACGAGTGAAGTGCGAAACAGTTGACGTTTCTGACCGATGAGTATTGAGCATCGTGTGGTTTTCCTCCAGATTCAGATGTGGGAGTCGCCGGACGGGGCAGAGAAGGTTGATTTCCAGCTGTAATACTCATCGCGTTATCAAGTCATATTTGCTTTTGTTGTGTTTGTGTTTTCTTTCTTGTCAGTGAAACTGGTGACTTATTCATGTGCTGAGAAACGAACGTGCAACCTCTCACCGACACTGACCACTTGGTCTAGGGGAGGGCGATCGCCGACAGAGCGGACGCTAAAGCATTGGACAGTCGGGACAGCAAGGGACATCATCACTGTCCTCCGCCGTAAAGGGAGAGCATTGAGACAGCGGACGTGAAAACCGGGGAAACGTCTCGCTGTCTCGGTGCGTATAGCGCACCTTGCTCTCTCTCAGTGTGCTCCTCACGTAGTCAATGAACAAAACACAAACAAAACCCCGGGATCCTAGCTATGCAACTTCCTCCTTCTCCGTGTGGTGCTGCATCCCTCTCCCCCCACCTCCCCTCCCTCTCCTTCTTGGTCCAGATATCCTACCCCCTCCTTCCCTCCACTTTCACTAATGCTCTCATGTCTCACCTCCCCCCCCCCCCCCCCCCCCATCCCCCGGCTTCTTCCTCCATTTCCCACATCCCTGTCTTATATCCCGCACTGGATCGTTGTCTAACACCTCTTACGTTGCTCTCAACCTGCTTTTATCTCGCACGAACCACGATCTGAGTGTGTGTCAGATTTTTGGTCCGAAACTTTTGCTTGCTGCGATACAGACGGATCTCCGAAGTGATCCGAATCGTGTGTTGGTGGATGAGTGAGTTTCAGACTGGACTAGAGGACACACGGAATAAGGATGATGGGTGATGAATTCTTGGTTTGCCTTCAGGGTTAACTTCCTGCCTGCTACCAGACCATTTTTTGAAGAACATCGGTATCAAAAACTCTCCGTGCTCTTTTTCTTTTCTTTTTTTTTTCACATTGTAAATGGGGGCATGGTTTGGGTAACATGTTTTTTTTTTTTTTTTTTTTTTTTTAGCATTCATGGAAATGCAAATAAGTGATCCTTCTAGGGTTTTTTAACGTAACTTGTGTTGTCATCTGTTGTCATCTTGTTCTGTTTCTCATTTCACTTCGTACGGTATATATACACGTTGCGCTTACGTTCAGTCATGTACAGTAGTTGTTAACGAGGACAAACCAAGCCATGCTCGCTTGTCACCTGGTATCAACGAGCTTGTTGTGCGCAGCTGTGTTCGTTACTGCAGACACCTGAGAACTGTTTCTGGAGGCCTGCGTTGTGTCCGTGAACCGATCCGTGTTGCTCACACTTTAAACAAGTTGCCTGTGTTCTCTGATCGATTATTGGTTCATGTTGTTGGAGCTTATGTCAATCGGTTTTGGACAGGTTAACAACATGAGTAGGTGTGAGTGAGTGCGTGTGTGTGTGTGTGTGTGAGAGAGAGAGAGAGAAAGAGGGGGGAGGGGGGGGGAAAGAGAGAGAGCATGTGTGTGTACTTGTGTAACTATCAATCTGTAAAGTGTTATATGGATGCGCGTGTATAGGTAAGTGTACGCGCGTGTGTGCGCGTATCGGCCGGTCTGTCAGTCTGTCTGTATCAGTGTTGTGTATATCAATCTCTGTCGGTTGGATGTGGATAATCACCGTTCATACTGAAACCACAAAAGCCACAACGTAGCTGGAATCACCGGATTCTTCCAAGTTTGTTTGAAATCTGTTCTGTTTAATGAACGATGTTCGCGAATATCTGTGACACTGTGACAAACAAAACTGCTTGTTTTAAGACCTTTTCTAACATACGAAGTGAACGCGCCTCAGCTTTTATTGGACATTCTCCTACACCTAGATACACACACGCACACACATATGTACATTGCCGACTTGCTCTTGCGATAAAGGTCAGAAACAGTTTGTTAATCCCGTCTCCAAGGCTTTTCTGAACACGTCTTTTGAGGCTCATGTATCGTCCTTGGTTTAAAAAAAAAAAAAAAAAAAAAAGCCTGACCGCTTTTCCCTTCCAAGAGCAGCACTTCACTATTGTTGGTGCGTGGGAGAACATAATGGCCGTATATTTGTACAAAATATGACCTTTTTGATCTTCAGCCTTCAAGACAACATATGCTATTTACATGGATAATGAATTACATTCTAGTCGGAAAGAATCTGAATTTGAAACTAAGTTGTTTAACTTACGGGGTTTCTTTTTTTTTTCCTCTTTCTCTATTTCATTTTGTTGTTGTTGTTGTTGTTGTTGTCAATACTGGCCTAAGTGGGGGATTCGTGATTGGCCAAATTCGTCACTTCCTTGCAGTGTTAGGGAGATCCCTCGGTCTTTCCCGGTCGTTAAGTTATCGCCCAAAGTGTTTTCTCCGTCATTTTTTTTTTGTTTGTTTGTTTTGTTCTTCACTTCTCAGGATTTTCTGCAGAATCTACTGCTTTTTTTCACCCCACATCGTTCACGGATAAAAGTTAATTTTTGTTTAGTTTTGTTTTCTTTTCTTTTCTTTTGTTTGTTATCACCCTCTTGTCTTTGTTTGTTTGTTTACATGAAAATGTTCAGGGATGTTTTCTAGAAAACAAAAACAAAAGCGAAATATTTTTCTTCGTGCAAGTCAGGGGAGGATGGTCCTTGAGATGGTTAGGATATAGCATTGTCCAGGAGATGGTTAGGATATAGCATTGTCCTGGAGATGGTTAGGATATAGCATTGTCCTGGAGATGGTTAGGATATAGCATTGTCCTGGAGATGGTTAGGATATAGCATTGCCCTGGAGATGGTTAGGATATAGCATTGTCCTGGAGATGGTTAGGATATAGCATTGTCCTGGAGATGGTTAGGATATAGCATTGTCCAGGAGATGGTTAGGATATAGCCCTGTCCTGGAGATGGTTAGGATATAGCCCTGTCCTGGAGATGGTTAGGATATAGCCCTGTCCTGGAGATGGTTAGGATATAGCATTGTTCAGGAGATGGTTAGGGTATAGCATTATCCTGGAGGTGGTTAGGGTATAGCATTATCCTGGAGGTGATTAGGGTATAGCATTGTCCTGGAGATGGTTAGGGTATCGCATTCTCCTGGAGATGGTTAGGGTATTGCATTGTCCAGGCGATGGTTAGGGTATAACATTGTCCAGGAGATGGTTAGGGTATAGCATTGTCCTGGAGGTGATTAGGGTTAGGGTAGCATTGTCCTGGGGGGGGTAAGGGTATAGCATTGTCCTGGAGATGGTTAGGGTCCTGGAGGTGGTTAGGGTATAGCATTGTCCTGGAGGTAGTTAGGGTATAGCATTATCCTGGAGATAGTTAGGGTATAGCATTGTCCTGGAGGTGGTTAGGGTATAGCATTGTCCTGGAGATGGTTAGGGTATAGCATTGTCCTGGAGGTGGTTAAGGTATAGCATTGTCCTGGAGATGGTTAGGGTATAGCATTGTCCTGGAGATGGTTAGGGTATAGCATTGTCCTGGAGATGATTAGGGTATAGCATTGTCCTGGAGGGGGTAAGGGTATAGCATTGTCCTGGAGATGGTTAGGGTCCTGGAGGTGATTAGGGTATAGCATTGTCCTGGCGGTAGTTAGGATATAGCATTATCCTGGAGATGTTTAGGGTATAGCATTGTCCTGGAGGTGGTTAGGGTATAGCATTGTCTGGAGATGGTTAGGGTATAGCATTGTCCTAGAGATGGTTAGGGTATAGCATTGTCCTGGAGATGGTTAGGGTATAGCATTGTCCTGGAGATGGTTAGGGTATAGCATTGCCCTGGATGTGGTTAAGGGTATAGCATTGTCCGGGAGATGGTTAGGGTATAGCATTGTCCTGGAGATAGTTAAGGTATAGCATTGTCCTGGAGATAGGGTATAGCATTGTCCTGTAGGTGGTTAGGGTATAGCATTGTCCAGGAGATGGTTAAGGTATAGTATTGTCCAGGAATGGTTAGGGCATAGCATTGTCCAGGGCGATGGTTAGGGTATAGCATTGTCCTGGAGATGGTTGGTTCGGTATAGCATTGTCCTGGAGGTGGTTAGGGTATAGCATTGTCCTGGAGATGGTTAAGTTATAGCATTGTCCAGGAGATGGTTAGGGCACTGCATTGTCCAGGAGATGGTTAGGGTATAGCATTGTCCTGGAGGTGGTTAGGGTATAGCATTGTCCTGGAGATGGTTAAGTTATAGCATTGTCCAGGAGATGGTTAGGGCATAGCATTGTCCAGGAGATGGTTAGGGTATAGCATTGTCCTCGAGATGGTTAGGAATAGCATTATCGTGGAGGTGGTTAGGGTATAGCATTGTTCAGGCGATGGTTAGGATATAGCATTGTCCTGGAGGTGGTTAGGATATAACATTGTCCTGGAGATAGGGTATAGCATTGTCCAGGAGATGCTTAGGATTTAGCATTGTCCTTGAGGTTTTAGGGTATAGCACTGTTCTGGAAGTGGTTGTTGTATAGCATGGTCCTGGAGATGCTTAGGATATAGCATGGTCCTTGAGGTGATTAGGGTATAGCATTGTCCTTGAGATTGTTAGGGTATAGCATTGTCCAGGCGATGGTTAGTGTATAGCATTATCCTGGAGATGGTTAGGATATAGCATTGTCCTGGAGGTGGTTAGGGTATAGCATTGTCCTGGAGACGGTTAGGGTATAGCATTGTCCTGGAGACGGTTAGGGTATAGCATTGTCCTAGAGATGGTTAGGGTATAGCATTGTCCTGGAGATGGTTAGGGCATAGCATTGTCCAGGCGATGGTTAGGGTATAGCATTGTCGTGGAGGTGGTTAGGGTATAGCATTGTCTTGTAGGTGGTTAGGGTAAAGCATTATCCTGGAGATGGTTAGGGTATAGCATTGTCCTGGAGGTGGTTAGGGTATAGTATTGTCCTGGAGGTGGTTAGGGTATAGCATTGTTCAGGAGATGGTTAAGGTATAGCATTGTCCTGGAGATGGTTATGGCATAGCATTGTCCTGGAGATAAGGTATAGCATTGTTCAGGGAGATGGTTAGGGTATAGCATTGTCCTGGAGATGGTTAGGGCATAGCATTGTCCAGGAGATGGTTAGGGTATAGCATTGCCCCGGAGATGATTAGGGCATAGCATCGTCCAGGAGATGGTTAAGGTATAGCATTGTCCTGGAGATGGTTATGGCATAGCATTGTCCAGGAGATGGTTAGGGCATAGCATTATCCAGGAGATGGTTAGGGTATAGCATTGCCCTGGAGATGATTAGGGCCTAGCATTGTCGTGGAGATGGTTAGGGTATAGCACTGTCCTGGAGATGGTTTGTGGATTTCAGGTGATGTAGTACTACTTTTATCTGTGATAAAGAAACTTTTTATTCAAGTCAACTCAAGGACAGTTTATTCCCTGTGATGAAAATGTCTTTGGTCAAATGAACTCAAGAAGACTTCTGTCATATATCTTGATCAAAAGTTCCCATATCGATTTAAGGTAAAAAGACTTTTTGTGTACAACATCAGTGATGAAAAACTACAAATCTCGTCATACCTAGTTATATTCTGGGCATAAATACGTACAAGTGCAAAAAAAAAGTGCAGACCAACAAGCAGTCTGTCACTGAGGCTATGGCTAAGCAAAAATTTTGGAGAAAGAAGTTCGGGAGAGGATGGGGGAGTGTACATAGACATAGAAAAAGAGGGCATAAAAGTGGAAAGAGGAATACCTGCAGTGGCGCCATACCCGAGGCGTCGAGGGATGCTCTGAAAACACCACCGTTGATATCATCAGTCCGGAGCTGATTTTCTTCCTCAAGTGAAATTCATTTTATGTCTGATCCACGATGTCATCCATGTCACAAAGGATCGGAAAAAAAAGAACATGCCACTCACACCACAGTTGATTGTGTGAGGAAAATGCCATCCCTGGCACAAAGAACTGCGTACGGAAAATACCATCCATGGCACAAAGAACTTCGTACGGAAAATACCATCCATGGCACAAAGAACTGCGTACGGAAAATACCATCCATGGCACAAAGAACTGTGTAAGGAAAATACCATCCATGGCACCAAGCACAAAGAACTGAAAGGAAAATACCATCCATGGCACAAAGAACTGTGTAAGGAAAATACCATCCATGGCACCAAGAACTGCGTACGGAAAAATACCATCCATGGCACCAAGAACTGCGTACGGCAAAATACCATCCATGGCACCAAGAACTGTGTAAGGAAAATACCATCCATGGCACAAAGAACTGTTGAAGGAAAATACCATCCATGGCACAAAGAACTGTTGAAGGAAAATACCATCCATGGCACAAAGAACTGTTGAAGGAAAATACCATCCATGGCACAAAACTGAAATGTGAAAAGTAAATACCATCCATGGCACAAAGAACTGTGTAAGGAAAATACCATCCATGGCACAAAGAACTGAAAGGAGAATACCATCCATGGCACAAAGAACTGAAAGAAAATATCCATGGCACCAAGAACTGCGTACAAAATACCATCCATGGCACAAAGAACTGAAAGGAAAATACCATCCATGGCACCAAGAACTGCGTACGGAAAATACCATCCATGGCACCAAGAACTGTGTAAGGAAAATACCATCCATGGCACCAAGAACTGGAAAATACCATCCATCCATGGCACCAAGAACTGTTGAAGGAAAATGCCATCCATGGCACCAAGAACTGTTGAAGGAAAATGCCATCCCTGGCACAAAGAACTGTGTAAAAATGCAAATACCATCCGTGGCACCAAGAACTGCGCGTAAGGAAAATACCATCCGTGGCACCAAGAACTGTTGAAGGAAAATGCCATCCCTGGCACAAAGAACTGTGTAAGGAAAATACCATCCCTGGCACAAAACTGTTGAAGGAAAATACCATCCGTGGCACAAAGAACTGTGTAAGCAAAATACCATCCCTGGCACAAAGAACTGTGTAAGGAAAATACCATCCATGGCACAAGAACTGTGTAAGCAAATACCATCCATGGCACCAAGAACTGTGTAAGCAAAATGCCATCCATGGCACAAAGAACTGTACAAAGGAAAATACCAAGGAAAATACCATCCATGGCACAAAGAAATGTGTAAGGAAAATACCATCCCTGGCACCAAGAACTGTGTAAGGAAAATACCATCCATGGCACCAGCAAAAAATACCATCCATGGCACCAGGATCTGTCTGAAGAAAGAAAGATGCTACGAACCAGACAAGAGAGCCGCTCTGAGCAATGTCTCTTCCGTATGAAAATCCCATTCTCTTTCTCATTTTTTTTTCTTTATTATTCCTTTTGTTGATTTATCCTCTTTTTTTCGTCGTTCTTTACTTTTGTGTACTTCTGATAAGTTTTCAGTTCATGGTATAAAATGTAACCTAACATGTTTCTTATACAGTCATCAAAACTGTCAGTTGTGTAATGTAATGTTGTGGAGCATATTATAGGCTTTCAGTTCGTTGCTACTCTTATTGTATTGGACAGTTGAAGGGACAGGTGGACAGTGTGTGTGTGTGTGTGTGTGTGTGTGTGTGTGTGTGTGTGTGTGTGTGAGCGCGCGCGCGCGAGCATGCCTGCGTGTGTGTGTGTGTGTGAAGGGAGCAAGGGTGTGTAGTGTGTAGGGGGGGCAGTAGATTTGTGGGTTCGGACAAAGATTTAGAGCAGACAGGATCAGTGTCTCCGCCTTTGGCAAGGCGGAGTCCCATGGCGCACACCATTGGCATTCTCCACTTTCTGTCGACCTGCTTCACTCTGTATCTACCTCCTGGCCACAGGTCCGTTGTCTGTTCACCACTGAAAAACTTCACACTATCGACTCTGAAGCATACATATGGTGGCACATACGCGAGCGAAAGCTAGGTGCAAACGGCTGGCCAACCTCTTTGAAAAGCGCACAAGAAGAATCTGGCATGCTTGTGGTTTACACCAGAAAAATAGTCCAATCAGGTGAATAATGTCGCCCAGTAAAGGTTAGTTTAATGACCTGTGCCAACGGAGGGGACTCCGAAAAGAGCGAATAGATGGAAAGCGAAGCAAGATGTCAATCCTGCCCCCTCCACATCTTTGATTTGGGTTTAGGCAGGCAGACAGACTGACTGACAGACTGAATGATTGATTGATTGATTGGTTGGTTGATTGATGATTGATTGATTGATTGTTAGGTAGGTAGGTAGGTGGTTAGATATAGATAGATGGAAAGACAGGCAGATAGATAGATGGATAGATTGATTGCTTGATTGACTGATTGATTGATTGATTGATTGATTGATGATTGATAGGTAGGTAGATAAATAAATAGATACTGCGCACACGCGTGCGCGCGTGTGTGTGTGTGTGTGTGTGCGCGCGCGTGTGTGTGTGTGTTGACACAAGAGAAAGATAGACTGAGAGAGAGAGGAGGAGGGGGAGGGGGGGGGGGACTGAGAAACAGACAGAAAGAAACGCGAACAGACAGACGGACAGATCGACAAAAAGAGACAATGAATAGTAATAAAATGTCTTATTGTTAAGCCGTAGACCTTCATTGCAATCGATCATTGCCCGTTTGTCGTGTGCCAGTGATGATTATTCAAGTCTTTATTTATTCAGGCACCATTGTACTTTGTCCGCTCACTGTATATGCCCTTTTCTTGAAAGCTTTGTACAGAAGAAGTGTAACGCTGTGTAACAGAGAACTATTTTTTTTTGACGTCAGGAGATTTTTGATGATCGGAACAGGAGCGGACAGGTAGAATACTTATCAGATACCAGTTCTCTTCTCAAGCCATCAAAGAAACAATCATCTTCAGATCTACCAGTTCACGGGAGTGAGCGAACGAGCGAGCAAGAGAAGAAGAAGAAGAAGAAGAAGAGAGGTGGGAGACAAGAGTCAGAGAGAGAGAGAGAGAGGGGGGGGGGGGGGGACAGAGAGAGGAAGCGAGAGAGAGGCAGACAGAGAGAGAGAGAGGAGAGAGAGAGAGAGATGAGAGAGAGAGAGAGAGAGAGAGAGAGAGAGAGAGAGAGAGAGAGAGAGAGACTTGTTCGTTTATATCTGAAGAAGAGTGAGCTGTTTGAGTGACTCTGTCACTGAAGAGGACGGAGAAACTCTACTCGCGAGGTTCTGTGTTTACTTTTTTTAAAAAAACGTTTTGTTGATTCGTTTGTTTATTTCTTTATTGATTGAATGAGAGAGCGCACTGGTGGGATTCCGTCTTTCTGCCCTTCGAAAGCAACTCGCACAGTGGCTTCAAACTGTGCCGTGTATAGTGTAACTGTGTAGTTTTCTCTCTCTCTCTCTCTCTCTCTCTCTCTCTCTCTCTCTCTCTCTCTCTCTGGCGCAATTGTGCGTGTTCGCGTGACTATGGTTGTGATTTTGTTTTCAAATGTCCTGATCATTCAGAGATAAGCGAATGACACTTATTCGGAATGATACGTATAATTATGAAATTAATGGGGAAAAAAAAAAACTTTGGATTTACATGTTATTGTTCTTATCCTATATACACAGAAAAATGCCTGTAGAAAAAAGAAATGCTCGTATAATACAGGAAGTAGTCTTTTTTTATCGTGTAATGTTTTTTTCATAAGTACTTCCTCAATTCAGTAATGTTGTCTCCGTTTAAATGAAACCAAGACATTCTACCAAATGCAGACAGTTTGTCACCGTATCATCAAATATGTGGGGTCAGGAATACTGCTAGTACAAGAAGGAGTGTGTGTGTGTGTGTGTGTGTGTGTGTGTGGTGTGTGTGTGTGTGTGTTGGGGGGGGGGGGGGGGGGAGTCGTTAACGGTAGGTTTTTATTTTGATTTGATACAGTTAAATCTTCATATAAGAAAGTGTGTGTCAAGATTCGGATAAAAATTAATACAATCAACCCTAAAATTCGGGGTGTTTCCTAAATACACTTGGGCTGGTGCTTTCAATATGTGACAGATCAGATCAAAATTTTGTGTCCTCTGCCCCAAAACATTACAATACTAAAATACCTTCCCCGTAAACTTCAAACAACGCAGGACCACACCGTTCATACGGTCACCAGAGTTTCTCAAGTTTCATCATGTGACGTCATTTCTGCACTCTCTTCACTAGATGCCGAAATCGGACAGGATCGAACACGAAAACTTTGTGCTCTCGCCTTTGTAGTTGACTAGTCGTCTAAGGTTTGGGCCACGACTCTTGTCTGAATGAGGTCACGTCTACACACCTCCCCAGCCCCCCCCCCCCCCCCCCCCCCCCCCCCCCCCCTCCTCCCCCTGCCCTCCCCGTCCCGCCTCCACCTCCTTCTTCCTCAGACGCTCGCGTCTTGCGACGTTCCTCACTAATAACAAAAACCAACGGTATTGATAGATGCTGATAGATGCGTTTCTTTTTAATACGTAGCTACCTTGAATAAGTCGCATTTGACTCTCAGACTCTATTCGTTCAACCGATTCACGTCTAGTATCTATCTATCTATCTATCTAGAGAGAGAGAGAGAGAGCGCGCGCGCGCGCGTATGTGTGTGTGTGTGTGTGTGTGTGTGTGTGTGTGTGTTAATTGCAAGAATACCTGTTGACAGAGTAAGTATATGGTAGGTTAGGACTCGTTGTGGGTGATCTTTTCATCTACTACACATGTGAAAATATGTGAACAATGGATTGGGTGTGACGTAGTTGTAGAGTCATCTTGTGAAGCGCTGTAACAGGATTTCTAGAATTTGCGTTTTAAAAAATCTGTGTTATTATGATTATTATTGTTATTACTGTTGTTGTTGTGGGTGTGTGTGTGTGTGTGTGTGTAATGTGTTCATGCGTTGTTGTTTTGTTAATTAATTCTTGTTTTTCTAGAATTTGCGCTTTAAAAAATCCGTGTTATTATGATCATTACTATTATATTGTCATTACTGTTGTCGTTGTTGTTGTTTTTGTTAATTTATTCTTGTTTTTATTATCATTATTATTCTCATTACTATTATTATTATCATTATTGTTGGGGTTATCATTATCGTTAGTACTGTTGTTGTTATCACTGGAGTTACTGTTATTATTACTGTATTTGAACATGGGAATCGACAGTTTCTTTTTATCTGGAAAATTGAGTCTTTGTGTACGGGACTGTCTTTGGCGGATCCCGACGCTTGTAGCATGCTAAAGAAAACTCAAAGAACGCCAACGAAGAAAACCATGACATCATAATTCCATCGCCGGTGGGCGTATTTCACCCAATGAAATTGTCAACGATGGACGAACAGTGCAGCCTTTTCAATGACATACAGTTTATCAACTTTTTCAAGGCCGTTTGTGACGTGCGCCAGACTCTACCCTGTCCTTACAAGAAACGATGGATAAAGATAACGTCGCCAGTGCCAACGGTCGCCAGTGCCAGCCAATCAGAATGTGAGAGAAAACCTGCCGACTCTTCCGTCGACCTATCAGAACAGACAGGTTGCTATTTTTATGCGGGGAGGCGAGGGAGGGCGAGGGGGTAGGTGAGGATAATAATGGCTGCACATAGAAACGATTTACGTTTTTTTTTTTTTTAACTTATTGCTTTTAACGACATTATTCATCTTGTCTTCATTGAAGATAATCGAGATTTTATGCGGGAAATGAGAGGCATTAGAAACTAGATTATTTATTCTCTCTCTCTCTCTCTCTCTCTCTCTCTCCATATATATTCATATTCATGTCGGGCTTCAAGACTGGCCAAATTCAGTAAATGTCCTTCCCAGCGCAGAGGAGAGCTGTCAAAAAAACTCGCCTGTTGCTTAACACTGGGCGAACAGATCGTGCTGCACGTGCTTCATCGTGACGATTGGCACGTGCCTTCCGTGCATGCGTGCGTGTGTGTGTGTGTGTGTGCTGTGTGTGTGTGTGTGAGTGAAAGAATTCGCCCAGTTCTCCGTACAGCAATGCAGCCCAATACCACCACCACCACCACCCACACGACTCCCTTCTCGCCCCCTCGGTCCCGCCTTTCCGTGTCAATGTCAATCTTTCGATTCTTTTCTCGCTTGATGCGTCCAGTTTGCGGACGACAGACGACTTGAGAACCTTTCTGCATGTGACTGAGAAGTGCATTGAGGATGTCTAGTTCATCTGACGTCACTTATCCCCAGGTAAGACAAGATTAATAATCATTATGATATGCGTAGAGAAATGTGATTTTTGTTACATAGCAATACTGATGGTCAGTTTCTCAGGTTTTGCTTTCAGTTTAATTTCAATACACAGGAAGCATGGATGTTCTGTCCTCAACTTGAGCAATCTAAAGCATGAGTAGGTCTGTCACGATCATCGTGGTACAACCATGATGTTAGTTACCAGATGCTCAGGTTACAGTTGATCAGTTTGGGACTCATGTTGCATGCAACTCTCTCGACACAGAGTCCACCTTCCTGATTATTCAGTCACCAGAGAGTCTATCTTCCTGGTCATTCAGTCACCAGAGAGTCCACCTTCCTGGTCATTCAGTCACCAGCGAGTCCACCTTCCTGATCATTCAGTCACCAGCGAGTCCACCTTCCTGGTCATGCAGTCACCAGAGTCCACCTTCCTGATCATTCAGTCACCAGCGAGTCCACCTTCCTGGTTTATTCAGTCACCAGAGAGTCCACCTTCCTGGTCATTCAGTCACCAGAGACTCCACCTACCCGATCATTCAGTCACCAGAGAGTCCCACCTTCCTGATCAGTCACCAGAGTCCACCTTCCTGGTTATCAGTCACCAGATAGTCCACCTTCCTGATCATTCGGTCATGAGAGAGTCCACCTACCTGGTTATTCAGTCACCAGAGAGTCCACCTTCTTGATTATTCAGTCACCAGAGAGTCCACCTTCCTGGTTATTCAGTCACCAGCGTTCATACATAGTTGTCAACCTTGGCACTTGCTGTGAGAAGTTATCAAATAGGCACATGCAGGGAGTCGTTCTCAGAGGTTACATGATGTAACCACAGGTACATGCAACATTTTTGCAATCATCAATGGAATCGGTCAGTGCTGGTAGACGAGTTTTCGCTGCATTTCTAAATGTTATGTCCTTACATACCGAATATTCTGATCCCTAGCTACAACGAAACAAACCCGAACGTACTAAAGTTGGGCAAACTGTTCAATATATAGAAAAAAAGAAAAAAAAGGGAAGTAATTACTGAAAAAAAAATAAAAAAATAAAGAACAGAAAAAAACAAAACAAAAACAAAAAGTACGTTCTTGGCACGCAGTAACGAACACTATTTCAGATTTACTTATGGGTCAGTAATCATTCATCACGGGAGCCAGAGTTACCCTACTTGTTTGCTGTTGACTGTTCCCAGCCTCATTCAGGTTTCTTTTAAGATTTACTTCGGTAAGCATGTAACCAGAACCATCTGAAAGTGGTCCGCGTGTCGTGCAGTGTGTGAAATGTGTGTGAGTGTGTGTGTGTGTGTGTGGGAGGGGAACGAGAGAAATTGTTAGAAATTGTTTTCAATAAATACGCTACCTGTTTACATGACTTCTCTTCTCTTGCAGTCTTTTGTTATTCAAAAACATTTCTGACTTCAATGATTCCACAAAGTCTTCGGACATCAACGCAGTGCCGTTTCCTCGGAGTCACTGACACGGACTGTCACGGACTCGGACGATTCCCACTCAACACCCTGACCTTGTTTAGACTGACATTCAGACTGTTCAGAGCCATGCAGACTGTTCGGAGCGCTGCCACCCGGTAGTTCCTTTGTATTTTGAGCACAGTGTCGCCACGTGCCGATCGTGTGCTAGCTGCGTTTATACTGATCAAACACATTCGTACATCTGGACACT
>JADBJO010006650.1:42500-43786 GCA_016801955.1 Conus betulinus | reverse complement strand
GTTCGACCGTGTCCTTACAAAAAGCGATGGATAAGATAACGTCGCCAATTGTCAACGGTCGCCAATGCCAGCCAATCAGAATGTGAGAGAAAACATGCCGACTCTTCCGTCGACCTATCAGAACAGGTTGCTTTTTTTAATCGGGGTTTTTTTAACTTCTTGCTTTTAACGACATTATTCATCTTGCTTTCATTGAAAATAATCGAGATTTTATGCGGAAATGAGAGGGATTGGAAACTAGATTATTTATTCTCTCTCTCTCTCTCTCTCTCTCTCTCTCTCTCCATATATATATTTATATTCATGTCTGGCTTCACGACTGGCCAAATTCAGTAAACGTCCTTCCTAGCGCAGAGGAGAGCTGTCAAAAATCACCTGTTGCTTAACACTGGGGCGGACAGATCGTGCTGTACGTGCTTCATTGTGACGATTCGCACGTGCTTCTCCGTGCGTGCGTGCGTGTGTGTGGAGAATTCGCCCAGTTCTCCGTACAGCAATGCAGCCCAGTTGGTTTAAACCAACACCACCACCACCACCACCACCACCCACACGACTCCTTCTCGCCCCCTCGGACCGCCCTCCCGTGTCAATGTCAATCTTTCGATTCTTCTCTCGCTTGATGCGTCCAGTTTGCGGACGACAGACGACTTGAGAACCTTTTCTGCATGTGACTGAGAAGTGCATTGAGGATGTCTAGTTCATCTGACGTCACTTATCCCCCAGGTAAGACAAGATTAATAATCATTATGATACGCGTAGACAAATGTGATTTTTGTTACATAGCAATACTGATGGTCAGTTTCTCAGGTTTTGCTTTCAGTTTAATTTCAATACACGGGAAGCATGGATGTTCTGTCCTCAACTTGAGCAATCTAAAGCATGAGTAGGTCTGTCACGACCATCGTGGTACAACCATGATGTTACCAGATGCTCAGGTTACAGGTGATCAGTTTGGGACTCTCTCGACACAGAGTCCACCTTCCTGGTTATTCAGTCACCAGCGAGTCCACCTTCCTGGTTATTCAGTCACCAGCGATTCCGCCTTCCTGGTCATTCAGTCACCAGCGAGTCCACCTTCTGGTCATTCATTCATCAAAGTCCGCCTTCCTGGTCATTCAGTCATCAGAGAGTCCACCTTCCTGATCATTCAGGCACCAGAGAGTCCACCTTCCTGGTGATTCAGTCACCAGCGAGTTCACCTTCCTGGTTATTCAGTCACCAGAGAGTCCACCTGCCTGGTTATTCAGTCACCAGAGAGTCCACCTCTTGATTATTCAGTCACCAGA
>JADBJO010006650.1:0-37500 GCA_016801955.1 Conus betulinus | reverse complement strand
GTGTTCAGTGGTGCCTGTTCTGATCCAACACACGCTGGACGTTACCTGCTGAAGGCCATGCTGACGGACAATGATGATTCTGTCGTGCAGCTCGCGTCAGAGGGGGAGCGTCCCCCCTCCGGAGTGCGCCCTCATGGCCGTCCATCGACGGTCCCCATGAACAAGGAGGTACAACTAACCAGCTGACTGGAGGGAAAGCATGTCCTCATGGATGTGAAGGTCATTCATACCGACACCACTTTTAATGGGAGTAAATAGATCAGCTGAAAGGGTGTGTGTGTGTGTGTGTGTGTGTGTGTGTGTGTGTGTGTGTGTGTGTGTGTGTGTGTGTTTTGTTTTGCTTACTGTGAACTGACTAAAAAAAAAAAAAAAAAGGAACGAAGAATGAAAAGGAACGATCCGAAAACAATCGAAATAACAACTATTGCAGGCAAAGACACATTTGTCAAGGGAGCAGAAAATTACATAAACGCCATTAATAGCCGCCAGAACATACACCAATGTTAACTAGCATGTGTCAAGAGAGCAGAAAGTTAAATGAACTACATTAACAGCCACCAGAACACAGACCTACGTCAACTAGCATTTGAACCCGGATTCGGCCAGTCCATTAACACCCCCCAACCCCACACCCCTCCCCTCATTACATCACTCCTTTCCCGCTCTCCAGCCTTCGCCTTCTGCGCGTTTATCAGTCCGTCTCTTTCCATCACCGATTATACCGATGATCAAAGGGAGGGAATGAGGATAGGGGCAGGGAATGGGGGTAGGGGTAATACGTGACTCCTGTACAGAAGAAAGCAGTAGAGTAGATAGGGAGGAGGGGTATGAGGAGAGGAAGAAACAGAGGTGGTGGGGGGGGGGGGGGGGGGGGGGGTGGAGCGAGAGGGACGTGAGGCACAGGTGAGGAAACGAACGGCCAAGTCACAGCAGTGGTCTTATCAAAGTCGGATGTGAAAGGTTCAGTGTGGAAGCGATGGAACGGTACACAGGGGGGGGGGGGGGGGGGGGGGGGGGGGGAAGTAGGGAAGAAGAAATGGGCTTGGGGGGGGGGGGGAGGAGGATGGCGAGGGCGAGGATGAGGGTTTAGTATGGCGCCAATGTATTAACAGTGTCGTGAGAGTCCACTGGCTGCCGGCTGGGCACCTCTTGAAGAGCCCCCTGGTATTGCCCAAAGAGAGATGAAACATCGTACGCGGGGATAACACGCACATGGTCGTGCTTACCTCTGAGGTCACAACTGCCAGTGTCGTCTACGATAGCCCAGTGGTTGATTCTAATTAACTAAGGCTAGTCAATTACTCTAATTTGAAGAGTATTCATGCCAGAAGTCCCCTTCTGACCTACAGTGGGTATTTCGGATTACGGGGAACTTAATGTGCAAGCCGATACGCGCAGCTGTTTTGATGCCAACGTGTTACTCCCCCACCTTCCCCCACCCTCTCTGTGAACAGTACTGAGGAGAAAGGCATTCACATATGACATACATTTACAAACCAGCCGCCGTGGCGAAGTGGTCAGCGTCGCGGATTTCCAGCTGGGAGGTCGTTGCTTCGATTCCCATTAGAGCCGTTTTTTGTTTGTGGATTTTTTTTTTTTTTTTTTTTTTTTTTTTTGCTGCCCTGACCGGCTCCTATCCAGAGCTGAGTTTGTCACGGGCTCAGCTGGAAAAATTAGGACCACACAATAGAGTTTCATCCGCTGAATGGATGCGTTTTTAAGAGTGTTGCTCACATTTTCTGAGCAACACTGCAGGTACCTGTACATCTCCATCCTGGTTGACACCGGCATACATAATAAAATTAAACGTAGAGTACGGCCCTGTTGGGCAATCTGAGTTCAGAATGGAAATCCGTAGCGTCATCTTCATCATTCTCATCTTTGTCGATAAGCATTGGAAAGAAAGTCACAAATGAAATGGCCTATCATGCCCTGCTTCTATGGTGACCTCAATTTTCTATTCTTTTCCACGTCCAAGCCTTTTGTGAGCTTCTGTCGGGGTCACCGGTGTCAGCAAATTCATGGGGACTGTCGCTGGACGGACGTGGTGGTGGTGCCTGCCGGTGAGAGAGCTCATTTACACTGGCTCCGCGTTAAGCCATTATTGTCGTCAGCAGTGTGGGTTTAGCAGGTGGTGTCCTGCATATGTTGGATCAGAACAGGCGCCACTGAACACCACCACAGTGACTCGGCAGCAACACAGCATCTCATTTACTGGGTTGCCTCGTGAGGATTTGACATTGACTGCTCCCTGTGGATTGCTGGTGCCGGGGCTGTGGCAGGATAGGTCAGGCTGTGGCTGTGGACGGGGGATCCGTAATGAACGTAGAGAAGAAGATGAAGAGGAAATAAAGACAGAGAGTTAGAAAAGTATATCCTTGTAGTTGCATTTGAAACGGGTTTTGTCCAGTCCATAAACCTCTTTCCTGTCTCTGTCCACCCACAGCAGCAGAATCGCTTCCCAGATAGTTCCCTCACCAAAGACCACACAGCTCCAATTTTATGCACTTTCCTCCCGCATCCACAGACAGTGCCCACCCCTTTCCTTCATCCTCCACCCTCTACCCCTTCCCTTGCCTCTGACATGAGCTCTTTTGTTGAGACCAGTGGAGGGGGGGGGGGGGGGGGGGACAGAGGGTAGAAGAAGGGGGAGAGGAAGATCCTACGCTGAAAGATTGGAGTCTGTATGAATGCACCTTCGAAGTTTTCTTTGTAATATGTAAAAGCTGTTTGTGTGTGTGTGTGTGTGTGTGTGTGTGTGTGTGTGTGTGTGTGTGTGTGTGTGTGTGCGCGCTTGCGTGTGCGCGCGCGTGCGTGTGTGTGTGAGTGTGTGTGTGTGTGTGTGTGTGTGTGTGTGTGTGTGTGTGTGTGTGTGTGTGATTAAATGAGATATTAGGTAGCAGCATGCAGTCTTTTCTGTGCTTCATATATATAGATATATATATATATATATATATATATATAGAGAGAGAGAGAGAGAGAGAGAGAGAGAGAGAGAGAGAGGTACAGTCAAATTGGATAGGACATGTTTTTTTCTAGTCGACAACAGTAGTACTACCTTGAAATGGCATGGGTCGGTAAAATACATTGGCTGGATAAGCTTTGTTCTGAGATTATGTAGTGCAGGGCAACATAACAAAAAATGAACTTTATCTTCCCATGCTAAACCACATAAACGGCACATCAATTCGACTTCAGCAGGGTTGGAATATCTTAAACGATGGCCAGGCAATGGCAGAGACACCAAATCTAAACTTAGCCAATGTGCTCATAATATATCGATTCATTTTATGGTAATATATGGTTCTAACTCATGAGTAGTCTTGACACGTCTATACTGTATGAATCTATCGCTATGATGGACATGTTCATGCCAGTCCTGCCATCTACAGTCAATAATCCTTTCTTTAAAAACATTTCAAAAACCTAGATACGTCCTGAACACCCTGGTTATCCCAAACAAATCCAAACCCATAAGAATTTTAAACACTGTCGTACCTTGGAAGCCCATGTTTTCTTTCCATTATTATCTAGAAACAAGAACATTCTGTATGCTTTAAAAGGCATCTTATGTTCATCCATTTCTGGTCAGCTTCAACCAATATTTAATGCATTTTACATATGAGTTTAGATAAATTGGATACCTTCCTAGTTCACCATAGATCATGTCATTAAGAGTTCTGATGTCAACATTTAAGAAACGCTTTAACGCGTATAAATGAACTTTCTCTATAATTTACACTTGTTTCGAAAGCCCAGATATCAGCTCCCATACTGCAAAATCGGCTGTACTTGTGAATCCAACAACTTTGAAAAAACACGAAATGAGTTACAATCTAATTTAAACAAAATGTGAAGGATAGCTATTGCTGCTTTCTTCGCTCTTTTTACGATATCTTGGCATGCAAAATTGAAACTACGTTTTGTTGTGAAGTATATTACAAGACATCTATACGCATTAACTACAACGACTCTTTCACTCCCATAAATCCAATTCTCAGACTGCGCTAAGTACCCTCCTTTCCGAAATACAATGATGTTTGTTTTACTCATATTAACTTTTAATTCCAGTCTGTTTGCTGCTGAATATAAACTATTTAGTTGTCGCTGGAGTCCAATTACCGTTGTGGACAGTAATATAATGTCATCAGCGAAAAGCAGAATAAACGATTCTATAACATCGAAAGTTACTCCATGTTTACCCTTTCCAATTATTTGAAATGCAAGTTGATTTATGAATAAAGAGAACAATATATAGGGCTACTAACACCCCCCTGCTTAACGCCTCGAGAACACATAAGCAAATCAGAGAGTTTTGCTTCTTATCTTATTCTTGCTTTTACTTCAATATACATATTCTTTAAACATCGATATAATTTACCTTAATTCCATCCATTTTTCGTCAAAATAGGCCATAAAAGTTTACGAGAGATAGAATCAAGGCCTTTTCAAAATCCACAAATGCAACATACAAATTTTTGATTACTTACAAACTGTTTTTGAATCGCAGCTGGTACAGTGAATAAATGGCTAATTGTTGAGTAACCTTTTTTTGAACCCATCTTGATGTTCCCCAGTTATATTGTTACAATGCACCCACACACACAATCTGCCATTGATAACAGAGCTAAACAATTTACTACAAATATTACCCAATGATATCCCCCAATAATTGTTCACATCATTGACATTGCCCTTCTTAAATAAAGGCAAAATCACAGATTCTTTCCAGCTGTCAGGATACATTCCAGAAACAAACAGAAAATTAAGCAGCTTTACTAAGAAGCTCAAAGTATATTCACTAGAATCTTTGAAAAATTCCCCAATCATACCATCTGGCCCAGCACATTTGCCATTTTTCAATTTCCTTATGGCACGCAGTATCTCTTCCTTAGATATTGGTCTGTCATGTATGTACACTTCATTCTCATTCTCTTCAATCACAGTTTTCCTCCATACTGTCATTCTCATCATCCATATTTTCCAGCAAATTTCTGAAATGTTCATACCATTCATACATAGAAATGTTGTGGAAGGTTGTGATCTCCTTTTTGACATTTTATGAAAAGATTCCCAAAAGAGAGCTGTTGACTTTGGATTGAACTCACCAATTCTTTTAACAATCGCTCATTGTACTCCTGTTTTCTTTTATTTAAGTTCTTGTATTCACGCCTTGCAATACAAAGTGAAAGCCTGTCTTCTTTATCGAGCTTTTTCCTAAATATTCTAAATAATCTACGCATTTTGCGTTTAGACGTTTTACATTCATTGTCATAGCAATTATTCTGTGTGGTGTTTTTCTTTACTGGTATTCTTTTCTCCATGATTTCAGCCCCGTTCTTCAACAACGATATTAAATTGATTTATTGCTTCATTGACATCGGCGTGCATCACGTCTTCACTTTCTGATAACTTCTTTCTGAACCTCTTCTGTACTCACGGAAAAGAGAATTGCTGAGCAAAATCCTGGTTCCAACAATATTTAACAATAAACTGGTCACTTTCAGCATATGATTTTCAGTTGAAACACATCTTGTCACTTCGTTTATTTATGCATAACACAAGACGTTAGTGGTCAGATTCAAATCTTTCCAATACTTTTAAAGTCAACTTGTCACACAATAACTCAAAAAGATGTACAGATACTAGGAAATAATCATTCACACTGTTTCCTGTGTCAGCAATGTATGTGAAACGACCCTCTGAGTCGCCATTACATACCCCGTTTTAAATTTGCAATCCCAGTACAGTGCACATATTCAGCATTTTCTTTCCATATAAGTTAAGCACTTTGTCTTGGGAACATCTCACAATTTCATAACTGTTCTTGCTATTGTGACAAACGGATAACTCACGATCACAAATAATT
Source organism: Conus betulinus (assembly GCA_016801955.1). Lineage (NCBI taxonomy): Eukaryota > Metazoa > Mollusca > Gastropoda > Neogastropoda > Conidae > Conus > Conus betulinus. Next base: position 31,631 of record JADBJO010006650.1, on the reverse strand, counting down.
TCCAGGACAACATTCGACGTCCTCGCATTAATGTCACCACATAGCATTATATCAACATCACCTAACGATATCATCTTTATCAAAATACAATCTTCTAACAAGTCAATGCCATTATCGAAACCATCTAAGGAATAATACGGAGCATTTTCAGGCGGAACATACGTACAAACGAGTAAGACAGTTTTATATATAAACCAAAAACTCTTTATCGAGCAAAAAAAAAAAAAAAAAACATTGAATAAGGACTTTCACAGTTCATGGGAAGAACACACGGAACTAAACCTTTCCGTACCAAGCAAATTATTCCCCCTGAACACCTTCCAAATATATTATGACATGTAAGAACACTCGATTCAAACTTTTCTGCAAAAGTTTCCACTAAACAGAAAACATCGAATGAAGAAAACAAATTGGTTGAAATCTCTGCCTGCTGATTAATTAAACAATCCGCATATATTCCAGTGTAAAAAAGATACATTGTTTATAAATTCACGCACACTCCCCATACTTTCTTCAAGAAAGGATTCCCTTTCAAGTTGTAGTATCATGTCACATTGATCAGTGGTCTCACACAAAACTTTCATTCTCGCTCAGCACATCAACATCGCCACGCTTACATCCAACATCTTTGAAAACCCCCGTGCACAAATGCACGGGATCTGTGTTGCATTTTTTTTTTAAACTAACAGAGTTCACAACTCTGTCGTGCAGAACTTCCTGTGGAACAGACACACTGTCAATGATCAGTGGTAACTTACTTTTGGTACCCCGTGAATCTTGTGACACGGATGTTTTTTTTTTATGTCATGGGGCCGCCACACACCCCTATCTAAGTTGAACAAGGTTGTCACTACCACCCAGCCCAAACTTTTTCCCATCGATCACGAGGTGATCATATACCATGAAAACTTTTTAACCTAAGACCTGACAGACATTAAATGTGGAGAAAGCTTCCCGGACCTCTCTAATTCTGGGGGGAAAGTCCTCCCCGATGAAAATGCCGGTTCCTTTTAAATTCTTTTTGGCACATAAAATCCTGTCCTTAACTTTGAAAAAAGTGCACAGGGCAATGATAGGAGACTCTGGTTCTGCATTTAGGCGATGGACTCTATCAAACAGGACATCATCAGAAAATTCTAGGTTATCAGTCAACATTTCTGTCACCTTGTCCTCACAGTCCTGCCATCTCTCGTTCTTCATGCGTGGGATACCATGGATAATAAGATTGTTCCTCTTCGACCTACTCTCCAGATTATCACTTTTCTGTCCAAATCTTCCACGTTAGCACAGAGATTATCATTTTCACACACTTTAGTCGTTCGTTCAGAAATTTCTTGTCTGAGAGCAGACACATCCTTTCAAGAACAGTACACATCTTTCAAGTCCTTCATCTCATCACACATATGGTCAAACTTACTGTTTATACCGTTCAGAGAGCACACTACTTCTCTCAGGGAGGCCATCACGTCTTTCGTGGAGGGGTCCGACGGAAGCGTAGAAGCACCAGGGGGAGCTCCTTGACCGCCGACGCTGTCTCGTCGTGCAGAACCTCCACTGCCGAGGCGGGACTGACGCAAGCTGTCCCTAGAGCCAGATCCTGGGTTCAGCTCGACGTCACCACAACGCCGCAACGAAGTTCGTAGAAGAGCAGGGAGAGTAACAATCCAAGGGTGACGCCGTCTGTCCGTGTCTTCAACATTAACACAGACAAACTCATGGCTGCTTTAAATTTTGCCCGCTTCGACATGAATTGTGCATACACCGCTGCAAATGCACCACATACCGGTCTGAACCTGAGATTGTCCGAAGGTATGACAGCTGACACAACTTGTCAACAACTGACATGTGACAGTTCCACTTCCAGCCTGGACAAAACGACGTAGAAAGGCAGAGCACATTCAACGTGACTTCACTTCGTGTACCTCGATCACCCCCTGGAGAGAGAGAGAGAGAGAGAGAGAGAGAGAGAGAGAGAGAGAGAGAGAGAGAGAGAGAGAGAGAGAGTGTGTGTGTTTGTGTGTGTGTGTGTTGGAGGGGAGGTGTGTGGGGGAGGTGTGTGTGAAGGGAGGGGAGGCTCTCTGTGTGTGTGTGTGTGTGTGTGTGTGTGTGTGTGTGTGTGTGAGAGAGAGAGAGAGAGAGAGAGAGTGTGTGTGTGTGTGTGTGTGCGTATGTGTTGGAGAGGAGTGTGTGTGTGTGTGTGTGTGTGTGTGTGTGCGTGTGTGTGTGTGTGTGTGTGTGTGTGTGTGTGTGTGTGTGTGCCCAGTTGATACTATTTCCGTTGCAATCCTTAAGAGCTTCACTGAGAGTTTAATTTTCCCTCCCTTCAACATTGCCATGTGGGGGGAATTTTCTTTGCTTTTGTTAGATTTGTCGTGTGAATTGTGATTATCGATTCCAGCGCTAATTTTTCACTCCAATACGGACAGCGACTAAAATGCCAAGTAATCGACCGACGACTCAACAATCCACGTGGCCTTTTAATCACAGAATGGGGCTCTCCGCGTAGAAATGTTTTGTTTGTGCCACTGATTGTTCTGTTTTGTCTATGTTAAAATGTGCAAATATCACCTACTCCATGCAGTTGTGAGGAAGTGTCGGCTCGCATTGAACAAACACCATTGTCTAGAAAAGATCATGATTGTACGGGTATTCCAGAACTCAGCTCAGCGTAGGCAAGATTGCCAGCTAAACATGGAATGGTAACTACTTTGGGGACAACAATCTGACCTTTTTTTTGGTCAGAATAATCTAAACACAAATAATAATATATGGCATTCGTGTACACGTTTTATCACACACACACACACACATACACGCACACGCACGCACGCACGCACACATGCACACACGCACACACACACACACACACACACACACACACACACGCACACGCACGCACACACACACACACACACACACACACACACACACACACACACACACACACACACACACACACATACATACACCACACACACACACGGAAAATGACGGAAAATTGCCCATAATAATACGCCTTGTGCAAATTTTGGTAATCATCACTCGCCTATTTGCACCGGGAGGGGAAGCTACGTTGAGTATTGGCGCGCACAGCGTTGCAGGCAATTGGATGCTGGCGTTTGCAGGCAACGGATGTGCGAGCATGTGTAGGTAGCCTACATGAATGAATGATAATGTAAGTACAAGTGAATGAGACCAGTGTGCAAAGTACACAAGAAATTGAAGGTGAGTGGCAGCGCCTTTATATCATTCACGAGTAGATCTTGGCAGCGTAAAAAGTGGTGTACGTGTTTAATTGGATTGAATTTATTGGGGTATAATAGCTTCTCTGAGAGAAGCCTTGCTTGCTTGCTCATTGTAAAAAAAAAATTATAGAAAAAAAACCGCCTGTGTTGCATGCTTCATATGACCATACAGTTTGGAGTAGAGTTCATAATTTTCGCCTGTGTGCGATACACAACTATTCTGTTCGCCTGTGTGCGATATACAACTATCCTGTTCGCCTGTGTGCGATATACAACTATCCTGTTCGCCTGTGTGCGATTTGGCAATACCATTCCGCCTGTGTGCGGTACCCTAGCTAAGCATGGCCAGTCATACTGGGGCACAGGACCAAAAGGTCACAACTGTAGTCAAGGTGGATAAAGTCGAGAGACTTTATGAACGCATCAGTCAAATGGATGACAGATTTTCTAGACTGGAACAGGCTATTCACGAGCTGTTGACCGCCACAACCTCGGACAAAGACCCGGTCGTATCCCAGACACCGCGTGGCACAACGAGACGGCGCGATTCTCTGTCTGATCAGGAGGGAGATGAAACTGGGTCATGGTCCGATCGCGGCGAGTACAGGCGCACGAAAGGTGAACAGCCGGTTAAGAAAACTGCTAATGCCACTCTGAGCAATGAGTACTCTGAGTCATCGTCAGATGGAGAAATCTATGATGATGCTGTGGATACTATTTCCCTTGATGTTCAAGATGATGACTTGTGAAAGGAGATAGAACAAGACTTGGATAATAAAGAGAAAACAGCTGACAAAGTGGCTGACTCAGTGGCTGAGATCATTTATAAAAGATTTGCACAGGGGCTTTCTGAAACAAAATTTAAAGAAAGGCTTGATAAATACCAACGCCCAGACAACTGTCCCAAGCTTCAGGTGCCCAAAGTGAATACAGCAATCTGGAAGGATTTACCGGCAACTGTCAAACAGGCTGATGTTAGGATAGCTTCAGTGCAGAGAGCCATTGTCAAAGCCACAGCCGCACTGGCACAGAGCACTCAGGCTATACTCAAAGCATATAGCAAGAAGTTGACTGATGCAGACATCAAAGCCTCTGTCACTGATCAGAACGCTGATGCTCTGGCCTTGTTGGGTTATACATGTCATGAGCTGTCAGTAAAATGCAGACAGGCTCCGCACCCCCATCTTCCCAGACAGCTGTCAGAGTTGTGCAATGAAAGTGTTCCCATTACTGGTCAGCTCTTTGGAGATAATCTGACTGCTTCTATCATGGAGATCAAAGAGTTGGACAGACTGTCACGTGGTGCAAGCCCAAGTCATTATCAGCCCCATTATGACAACAGACAACGTAACAGACCATGGCAGAAAGCAACAACAAAGAAAAACGTCCCTTTTTTTAGGCCAGAAATAACAACTCTACGGCCATCAAAAGAAGTTCCAGGGGAACAGAAACACAAGACAGTTCTTAGCCTAGAGTCTGTGTCACTCTTGGATGGCCAGATGAGACACACTGTCCCTCCTCATCTGCTGGATGAAATGAGACAGGAGGCTTTACTTTTTCATGGTGGCAGGCTTACACAATATCTTGATAAATGGGCAAATCTGACAAAAGACCCTAAATTTTAGAAACAGTACAAGGCGTGAGCCTTCAAATTGATTGTGACATTGGCCAAATCAGAGAGGATTACACTTTCCAGCCTGAGTTAAATGCATCAAGAAAAAGTTATTGATAAAGAAATACAGAAACTTAGCCCAAAAGGTGTGATTTCAAAGTGTCAGGCTGAAGCAGAGCAGTTTGTGTCACCAGGTTTTGTTCTTCTGAAGAAAGATGGAACTTATAGAATAATTCTGAACTTTAAGAAACTAAATGAAGATATCATTTATTATCACTTCAAAATGGAAACCTTGCATACTGCTCTAAAACTAGTGACTCTTAACTGCTTCATGGCTTCAATTGACTTGAAGGATGCATACTACTCAGTATCAGTCAAAGAGGAACACAGATTTCTCAGATTTTGAGTGGGATGGCCAGCTTTGGCAGTTGAACTGTCTGCCTAATGGGCTGGCACTTGCACCACGTAAATTCACCAAGCTGTTAAAACCTGTGCTTGCCACCTTCAGTGGGGAAGGCATCATTCCGCGGTATTTTTGGATGATTCACTTTTGTTTGCAGTGACGAGAATGTCATGTGCCTCTAATGTGTTTAACACAATGAAACTTCTGAGGTCTCTGGGATTTATCATCCATCCCCAAATATCAGTACTAGAACCCACACATCTCATTCAGTATCTGGGAGTTATCATTGACTCCGAGTCAATGACGGTAACTTTAACACCTGAGAGAATAGCAGACATGGTTTCTATTTGCCTGTCAGCTGTCAAGAAAAAATACAGCGAGTATCAGGGATGTGGCGAGAGTGATTGGGAAGATAGTGGCTTCCTTTCCGGCAGTGATGTATGGGCCACTTCATTATAGACAGCTGGAGAAAGAGAAAAAGGCAGCACTGTTGCTGAATGCAGGGAATTTTGACAGACACATGACATTGTCGCCTCTTGCCAAAAGAGAACTAAACTGGTGGGTCAACAACATTGAGACTGCTTATAATGTTATTCACCAACAAGAGCCAGATGTCACTCTGACCTCGGATGCATCAAAAACTGGATGGGGTTGTGCATGTGAACAGTCAAGATCTGGGGGAGAATAGCTGCCAGAAGAAAAAGATTTTCACGTCAACTATCTAGAACTTAAGGCAGCATTTTTTGCTTTGAAATGGTTCCTAATCAGGTTTATGGGCGACATGTCTGTATTATGATAGACAACACAACTGCTGTTGCATGTATCAATCATATGGGAACAAGTCATTCTGATTCATGTATTTTGATGACACAGATGATATGGAACTGGTGCATTGACAATCATGTATGGTTGAGTGCTGCTTAGATTCCAGGTAAGGAAACACAGCAGCAGATGATGAGTCAAGGAAATTAAACCAGGATGCAGAATGGAAGCTGAACAGAGAAGAGCTTCACAAAGCATTGATACAATTGCACATGAATCCTGACATTGATCTCTTTGCCTCTAGGTTGAGCAATCAAATGCAGCGCTATGTTTCTTACAGACCTTACCAAGCGCCTATGCAGTAGATGCATTTTCTCTCCCTTGGAGTAACCTTCAATTATCTATGAACCTTTCCCCCTTTTAGCACGATCACGGCAGTGTTGGGGAAGGTGAAGAGAGAGTGAGCGATTGGGGTAGTGGTGCTGCCCCGCTGGCCAACACAAGTCTGGTGGCCTCTGCTGACACAACTGCTGACACAAGACCCACTACTTCTACCAACATGAGAGACCATCCTCTCCCTCCCCACGCAGCAAGGGAGAATCCACCCCCTTCTTCCCCGCCCTTCAACTGATGGTATGCAAAGTATCTGGGAGCGGCACCAGAGGGAAGGCTGCTCCAACCAGGCAGGAACGCTAATCGTCAGTTCTTTGCGCCCTTATACACGCGCAGTGTATAACACGTACATTGCAAAGTGGAAGCAGTACGCAGCAAAAAGTAGTATCCCACATGATGTGCCGAACATTGTGCAGGCAGCAAACTTTCCTGCCAAATTTTTAGTGCTGGAGCAAGCCACAGTGCTCTAACTTCAGCGCGCTGCGCTTTGTCCGCCTATCAGCCATTAGTGAATGGATTTTCAGTGGGCAGTCACCCAGTTATTTGCAAACTTGTGGAAGGAGTATTTGAACATACGCCTTCCCTTACCCAAATATAAGGACATTGGGATGTAAATACTGTACTTAATTATTTAGATTGCTTATCTCCCATCAATCAGTTGACTTTGAAAACTTGCATGTTGTTAGCTTCAGTTATAGGACAAAGAGGTCATGCTTTACACTCTTTGAAAACAAGTGATGTAAAGATGTTTGATTGTAATGTGTGTTTACATTTTCGTGTGTATTGAAAACAACAAAGCCAGGGAAACATACAGAACCAGCAGAGATTGGCGCATTTGCAAAGAATGAAAACTGTGTCCATTGAAACACTTGAAGCAGTATATTGACACAACTAAGGATCTCAGAGACAGTCACCAACAGCAGCTATTCATCAGTCACACCAAATCTCACGCACCTGTGGGTAAGCAGACATTCGCGCGATGGGTGAAAGAGGTGCTAGCGCGCTCAGGCATTGACACTGACCAGTACACAGCACACTCCACCAGGGCTGCAAGCTGCAGTGCAGCTGTCCAGGCTGGAGTTTCATTGAAAACAAAATTGAAAGCAGCGGGCTGGACAAATGAAAAGACATTCTGTAAATACTACTATAAGAGACAAAACAGTGCCAGTTGATGGCTATGTGAACAGTAAATGAAAATGATGACGGATCATTGTAAATAAATGTGTGTGGCATTACATGTCTGGCCTATGATGTTGTTTATATTGGCCACTATCCTTACTTTCTCTGAAGTCTCAACGTAGCTTCCCTTCCGGGAGCAATAGGCGAGTGATAATTAGAAAATTAAAGTAGACCTACGCTAGGAGGTTGCAGTTTAATTGAAATTATTACGAGCCTATTGTGGAGGAAGGAGAAGTTACGTCCCTCCCAATAAGTGTTCATAGTAATAACAAGTTTTACTGTCCCTCCCTAAAGGCGTAAGTCTATGGCCATACAGCTCTGAAATTTGCCTGCAATGCTGCGCGCCAATACTCAACGGAACTTCTTCCTCCACAATAGGCTCGTAATAATTTCAATTAAACTGCAACCTCCTAGCGTAGGTCTAGTTTAATTTTCTAAATAAACATCGTTTTAGAAAAATGTTTTTCGTCCCAGAGGTGAAGTATCGTGCACACAGTGTATCCAATCCAATGTATCCAATCCTTTTGAAAATGAAAGATCTGCTCATTGTTCAGGGCATTCAAAGCCCTGCCTTTGAAATACATGAAAAACACATGTAACAGGATACACACAAACCTCCATCTCTTTCTAACTCCATCTTACGGGGTTATTTTTGATATCATCATCTTCCAACTATACATCGACGGTTAAAAAAAAAGTGGGTTTTTTTTTTTGTTTTTTTTGTTCTGTTTTGTTTTGTTTTGTTTTTTTGTTGTTGTTTTTGCGGGGGTGGTTTTCTTTTTTCCAGGCTAGCGCACTGCATTGTTTCCAAGGTAAGGCATCTGCAAAATCCTTTACGTGTGCCCCTATAGCATCTTTTCCTTTCCTATGTTGCTTTAGGTTTCTGTAGGTTTTCTTTGTTTGCTTTCTTTTCTTTTTCTTTCTTTCTTTCTCCCTTTCTTCTTTCTTTTGCATTTTTTCTTTCTTTCTTCCTTCCTTTCCTATCCTTCCTTCCTTCCTTCCTTTCTGTCTCTGTATTGTTTCTCTTTTCATCTTTTCTTTCTTTCCTCCTCTGTCCCCTTTTTTACTTTCTTTGTTTCTTTCTTTTGTTCCTCCTTTTCTTCCTTCCTTTCTTTCTTCCTCTTTCTCTTTCTTCTTCCTTCTTTTCTTCCTTTCTTCTTTCCTCCCTCCCTTCTTACTTTCTTTTTTTTCTTTCTTCCATTTTTTATTTCTTCCTATTTCCTTACTTCCGTTCCTTCCCCCTTTCTTTCTTCTTTCTGTCTGAAGTTATGCTGTACATCATGTGGACCTGTGGCTTGTCAGATGTCTTTAGCATAATATGGCCCAGTGTGCATTGACGTCTCCTCGAACAGACAACTTCTTGTTGCAGATGGGACCTTGGCCACCTTCCCCAGGGCCCTCTGGACCTCAGGCTGACCGCCATGGCTGCCCTCCTCCTCCTCCTCCTCCTCCTGCCCTTCCACCACACGGGCACACAGGCGCTCACCCCCTCCCTCAACCCCCTCACCCCCGCCACCACCAACATCACCACCCTGACCAACATCACCTATAACACCTCCCTCCCCGCCTTCCCTGACGCCACCACGGACCAAGCCCTATCCGAAGACGACGAGCTGGTGCCCAGGGACTCCTTGGAGCTGTTCAAGAGGGTGAAGCCGGAGGTGATCAGCGTGGACAAGTACGTCACCATCTTCATCTACTGCATCGGCTTCCCGGGCAACATCCTGTCCTTCCTCGTCTGGATCCAGAAGAGGATGCGGCACACGTCGGGCTGCTACCTGGCGGCCTTAGCTCTGGACGACTTCATCTTCCTGTCGCTGCACTTGGTGTCCGAGCTCCACATGCTGTGGGGCGGACATCTGTTAGACACGCCAGTCTTCTGCCAGATCTTCCCCATCATCTTCCTGTGCGCGCAGTACCTGGGTCCTCTCCTGGTGCTGGGGTTCACCACGGAAAGGTACATCTCCATCTGCCACCCATTCAAGCGGAAGAAGTACTGCACGGTGCGGCGGGCCAAGTTGGTTATCGGCCTGCTGGTGGCCTCTGCCCTGTGCCTGAGCGGCATGCAGGGCTACTTCTACACCATAAAGCCCTTGCCCAATGATGGCGACAACAACACAACAGCATGCAGGTCATCAGCTATGAGTGCGGGCCACGACCTGAAGTAGGTTGGATGTGTGTGAGTGTGTGTGTGTGTGTGTGTGTGTGTGTGTGTGTGTGTGTGTGTGTGTGATATGTGGGTGGTGGTTGGTTGGTGGTGGTGGTGGTAATTTTTTCTTTACATTATGGGAAGAAACTCTTATGGGCTTTTTATGTTTGTTCACTTTTTTTCAATATAGAATCCTCCCTCTCTCTCTCTCTCTCTCTCCTCTCTCTCTCTCTCTCTCTCTCTCTCTCTCTCTCTGTCTATCTGTCTACCTATCTATCTATTTATCTATTCATCTGTTATTCATGTATTTATTTTTGTGATTCAGGTGAGCTTGCCTTGTAATGATATTTCTGGTTAGTTTTCATTTGCGAGCTTATCAAAAACACAGTCGACTTTGCTATCATTTGTCCATTCTTTCCTCACTCTCTGTCCATATATCGTAAAAACGCCTTTTCACATTTGTTAGTCTCAGGCACCCACCTTGCCCTCTGTTTGGTGCAACAGGTTAAAATGTCTATACACAACAGCGTCCTCGTTGTTCCAAACTCGTTATCCCACCTCCCATGCACTGCTTAACCATTCCTGTCGTGCGACCATACCGTCGTCGACCTTCATCCCATGCCCCCCCCTCCTCTACCCCTCCTGTGACTCCCCCTCCCCCAAACCCTGTTCACCTTCCCTTCCCCCACCCCATTCTTTTCTTCCCCCTTCCATATCCTATATTCTGAACAAATCAGCGATTTTTTTCAGTAAGTCTTTGCATCTTGGAGTAGAGACAGGGTATCTTCCAAAAGAGATGTCCCCTGATCCCATACTCAATACAGCCTCCAGAACACAGAGTGCGGCGTGGCGTGGCAGCGTGTTTGATGGTGAATTAAGCACCGTTAGAACCATCAACACGTCTGTTCAGCTCTGCTTTGATGATCGCATGCTCCTAAGGGGACGTCATCTGGGGGAGAGAGATGGGAGGGGAAGAAAGGTTCCATGTGGTTGTGGGCCTTTTATTGATCGTCACCACCCCGACATCAAACAGGGAGAGGTGACGATGCGTGAAAGAATGTGGTGTACAAAGTTGACACACATGTTCAGCAGACCAGCAGAGAACTTGATCGTTGTGATCATAGGCAAGCTGCTATAAGAAGTGGACACTTTTCAACGCCATCATGCGTCCCTTCTTTCCAGCGCCCCCCCCCCCCCCCCCCCCCCCCCTCCCTATATTCCTCATCCAATTCCCTGCACCCCACTCTATTCATTGTAACCCATTCCTCATCCCAATTCCCCTGTACCCCACTCTATTCATTGTAGCACATTCCTCATCCAGTTCCCTGTACCCCACTCATTCATGTGTAGCCCATTCCTCATCCCAGTTTCCTGCACCCCCACTCTATTCATTGTAGGCCATTCCTCATCCAATTCCCTGCACCCCACTTTATTCATTGTAGGCCATTCCTCATCTCATTTCCCCTACAGCCCCACTCTATTCATTGTAGGCCCATTCCTCATCTCATTTCCCTGCACCCCACTCTATTCATGTAGCACATTCCTCATCCCAATTCCCTGCACCCCACTCTATTCATTGTAGGCCATTCCTCATCCCAATTCCCTGCACCCCACTCTATTCATTGTAGGCCATTTCCTCATCCCAATTCCCTGCACCCCCACTCTATTCATTGTAGGCCATTCCTCATCCCCATTCCCTGCACCCCACTCTATTCATTGTAGGCCATTCCTCATCCAATTCCCTGCACCCCACTCTATTCATTGTAACCCATTCCTCATCCCAATTCCCTGCACCCCACTCTATTCATTGTAGGCCATTCCTCATCCCAATTCCCTGCAGCCCCACTCAATTCATTGTAGGCCATTCCTCATCCCAATTCCCTGCACCCCACTCTATTCATTGTAGGCCATTCTTCATCCCAATTCCCTGCACCCTATCTATTGATTGTAGGCCATTCCTCATCCAATTCCCTGCGCCCCACTCTATTGATTGTAGGCCATTCCTCATCCATTCCCTGCACCCACTCTATTCATTGTAGGCCATTCCTCATCCCATTTCCCTGCACCCCCTCTATTCATTGTAGGCCATTCCTCATCCAATTCCCTGCACCCCACTCTATTCATTGTGGGCTATTCCTCATCCAATTCCCTGCACCCACCTCTATTCATTGTAGGCCCATTCCTCATCCCCAGTTCCCTGCACCCCCCACCCCTTCATTGTAGGCCATTCCTCATCCGATTCCCCTGCACCCCACTCTATTCATTGTAGGGCCCATTCCCTCATCCCAGTTTCCCTGCACCCCACTCTATTCATTGTAGGCCATTCCTCATCCGATTCCCTGCACCCCACTCTATTCATTGTAGGGCCATTCCTCATCCCAATTCCCTGCACCCACACTCTATTCCTTGTAGGCCATTCCTCATCCAATTCCCTTCACCCTACTCTATTCATTGTAGGCCATTCCTCATCCCCAATTCCCCCCCACCCCCCCTCTATTCATTGTAGCCATTCCTCATCCCAATTCCCTGCCCCCCTCCCCCCCCCCCCCCCCCACTCTATTCATTGTAGGCCATTCTTCATCCAATTCCCTGCCCCCCAGTCTATTATCATTGTAGCCCATCATTTCTACAATTACCTCTTCTCCTCTCCCTCTGACACCTTTTTCCCCCCGCCCTGCCTTACCCTTAACCCTCTCCTTCCTCGATAACCGTTTCCACTTTCAGTGTTTCGCAATGGACCTGCACACATCTGGACATACAACTCTCTGTCTGTCCTGTCTGTCTGTCCTGAATGTATCTCTTCTCTCTCTCTCTCTCTCTCTCTCTCCTCGCCCTCTCTCCTCTCTCTCTCTCTCTATCTGTCTGTCTGTCTCTCTCTCATATTAGTAATCTATCTGCGTGTTTCATCTAATGCTTTCCTATTTTGTGATTCATTTGAACGTGGCCATTAGTGGTATTTCTGTTCAATTTCATTGGTGACCTTATGAAAAAGCACAGTCATCTTCACTTTTATTTATTCACTCATCACCCTATTGGTCCATCTGTCTTACAAACGCCCTCACACTTGCTCAGGTCTCGCACACCACACGTCACGGTCCTCAATCAGGGACGACATGATAGAAGTTCTATGCACAGAGGCATCCTCATTGTTTCCAGACTCGTTTGCCCACTTCCCAAACACTGCTTAGCTAAGCTTATTGTACCACTTTCGCAATCGACCCCAACCCCATCCCCACCCCATCCTTCCCACTCCTGCCCCCCCCCATACCCCACCTCCCCCTCTCCAATCAAACCCACTCACACCCTCCCAATCAACCCACCCACACCCTCTATACCTCTTCACCCTCCCTTTCCCCCACCCCCTCATTATATTCTCCCCTCCCCCCCCCCCCATCCAATATTTCATAGAAAATAAGCGATTTTTCAGGAAATCTTTGCACCTTGAAGCAGAGACAGGACAGCTGCCATAAAAGATGTCCCTGATCCCGTAACTCAATACAGCCTCTAGAAACACAGAGCGGCGTGGCGTGACAGTGTGTTTCATGGTGAATTAAGGCACCGTTAAACCCATCAACACGTCTGTTTTAGCTCTGCTTTGATGACTGCATGCTCCTAGGGCGACATCATCTGGGGAGATGGGGGGGGGGGGGGGGGGGGGTTCCATGTAGTTGTGGGCCTTATATTGATCGTCACCGACTCAACATCAAACAGGGAAAGGTGATGATGCTAAATGAATGTGGTGTACAAAGTTGACACACATGTTCAGCATACCAGCAAAGAACACCGATCGTTGTGGTGAGGAAGCCCGCCGTAGGGGTGAACACTTTTCCTCGCCAGTATACTGTCTTTCGCTCCACTCCCACTCCCCTTCCTGATTCCCCATTCCAAACTACCAGTTCTTCATAGCCCATTTCTTTCCACCACAGCTACCTCACCTTCTTGTGTCATCTTTCCCTCCCTGCTCCTCCATTATCACTTTACTCTCAGGATTTTTTTATGACCGCAAACACATTTGACAGACAAATCTCTCTCTCTGTCTCTCTGTCTCTGTCTCTGTCAGTCTCTCTCCTCTCTCTCTCTCATCTCTCTCTCTCCTCGCCTCTTCTCTCTCCCTCCTCTCGCTCCTCCCTCTCTCTCTCTCCCCTGTTATACATCTAATTTTCGATTCGCCTTCACTTCTGATAGTCCATTCACTCATCACACTATGTTCATATATTTTATTTATCGTTGACAAGCCCTCACTACACATGTTCAGGGTCTTGTGCACCCAACACGGGTCAATATCCTCAATCAGGGGCGACAGCAGCATAGAGGCTCTGTGCACTAGCATCAGCCTGCTTCCCAGACACCTGCTGAGCTAAGCCTGTTGTCACCACCAACATCAACCCCCAGCCCCTGTCACCACACCTTCCCACAAACAACCTCCTATCAACACCCCCACCCTCAACACCCTCTCCATCTTCCTTACTTTCCCCCCCATTTATGTCTCCCCCCCCCCCCCCTCCCCCCCCCCCCCCCCCCCCCCCACCCCGCCTCCCATCACATGATCGAGATTATTTGATGAAAGATTTGCACCCATGAAGCAGAGACAGAACAGACGCCCAAACAGCGCGTTTGATGGTGAATTAAGCACCGTTAGAGCCATCAACACGTCTGTTCAGCTCTGCTTTGATCGACCGCATGCTTCCCTAGGGGGACGTCATCGTGCAAATGTACACTAGGATTTTGTTTGTACATTTTTTGTTTATCTGACAAGCATCTATACATTGTTCTTAACTGCGCATGCCGTGTTTCCACGTGTGGTGTGTGTATGTTGTGTGGGGTGTGTGTGTTTGTTGTGTTGTGGGGGTTTGGTGTGTGTGTGTGTGCATGGCGTATGTGCGCGTGTTATGTGCGTGCGTATGTGTGTGTTTGCATGAGTGCGTGCGTGGTGTATATATGTTCCGTGTGTGTGTGTGTGCGCATACATGCGCGTGCGTGTGCTGACTGTATACGTTCTGTGCATGTGGGCAGGTGAGTCCGGAACGGCAACACGAGCCTGCTGATCCCTGTGGAACTTGAGCATCGAGATCCTGACCTTCGTGGCTGGTGCCACTGACTGTGGTGGTGCTGAACATCCTGTGTTCCGGGTCACCAATTTGCGGCGCGGCGGTCCCCCGCAGGGAAAACAGGTCACGCTGCACTGCCACTCCCAGCGCACCTCCGCCTCCACCGTCATGCTGCTGGCCGTGGTCCTTCTACCTCATCCTCACCACCATCCCCTGTCACCATCGTCTACAACCCTCTTCTCCGAGTTCGATTTCGAATGGCCCCTACCGCTGCTGAGCCAGACCGTGAGTGACCCGCGCTTCCAGCGCTGGTTCAACTACCGCTGGTGCAGGTCGCCACCGAGGAGTTCAGCATCACGCAGTACGCCTTTCAACATCATCTTTCTAACGTCATCACTGGCAAGATCTTCCGCAAGGAACTGAAGGGACTGTTCGTGAAGATGCGGCAAGGGTCCCTGTTCGCTGTCCAGGGGAGCGCAGCTCGCTGCGCAGCAGAAAAGTGGCGGGAAGGCTCAAAGACCATGAACACGTGGGTGTCCATTAACGGCCACAACACCACCACCAAGACTAGCGCCATGCACAAACACCTCAGAGACCAAAGTATAATGAGTGGTGGGGGAAAGGATGGGGTGAGGTTCGGGGGAGGGGGGGGGTGATGACGGTAACCCCGATTGGACACTGAACTGACTTGCCCCCGCCCCTCTGTCTTTTTAACTTAAAGCCTTTCACTGTGTCGTGGTGGCTCCACCCCTGGGACCTCGTGCTACGCGTCAACGTGTTTGAAAATACAGTCTAAAGTGGGGGCGAGACGACAGGATGTCTGGCAGTTTGAGACTCGCTTTGAAGCTAGCTGTGAACAGGCACGGGGAATCATTTAGTGACTATGGCCGGGCGATGACCAAAACCGTCTGAAACATGGGTGGAAAAGCGGATGCTGTATTGAGCGGCTGTCGGTGTGTCTAACACTGAGACCGCTTGGTTACAGATTTTAGACAAGAGGTATCTTAGCTGAAATATTAGTCTGAAAACTGAAACCAACCGGATATCTTTGTTACTTTTTTTTTTTTTCCACATTAAGACTGCCGTGGTTACTTCACAACTTAAGCCTGTCTTGGTACAGTGTTGAGATGAAAGCCAGCCTGGATAGTTTTCAAACGACGCCGTGTTAGTTGATGACAGTTTTTTCAGGTCAAAGGACTGCCTTCGTTACAGTGTTCACACTAGGATGGGCGCCTGGTGATTCCTCGCCGTAGTCTGACTCTAGTCTCCCGGTACTGAAGAACGACATTACTGTCAGATGTGGATACTGACGTCGTTCTCCTCCTGATGAGGATAGTACCGTTCGCGTGCAGTTGTGTTGCCCCGTTCGAGCCAAGCCTGTGTCGGCGCTACCAGTATGCTGACAAGTTTGCGAGACGAGTTTTGCTCATGCCTGCATTTATCCATGTAAGTCATGCCTATGCTTTGTACTGCTTCTTTCTTTCGTGTCTTTTGGGGCACCCCCCCAACCTCACAACGGGAATATGTCAGCGAGGTTGAAATGCAAGTCAAGACGCGAGTTATCATGATGACAGTTTCCCGAACTCGAGTTGCAGATGTGTTTGTGACGAAATTTTTGAGATTGTCAAGGATTTTTACAGCTCTCTCTCGCTCTCTCCCTCTCTCCCCAATCATGCGAGACAGGTAGAGATGTTGAAACCAGTCCACTCTTCTTTGTTGTCCCTCCCAAAAACTTCATCAGTCCGCACTGTGAGAAAGTTCTCCCTCCACTGTGCTCTGTAGAACGTTTTTGGACAAGGGTGTCATGGCAGGTACCTGCCTGTACCAAGCATGCTTGCAGCGCTTGATAAAACTGCGATTAAGCGTTCCTGTCTGCCAGCCTTAAGTTCGTAAGGAGCCTGCATGGCCATCTGTGTGTTATGTTCTTGTTTCGAGATGCGGGGAATCTGTCTGGGATGCCTGGAGTCTTCGCTCGAGCTCTGAGCCAGTGCTCAGTACTGGCCTCTCACGCTAAAGAACCGACAATGTCAGTGACTTAAGAGTCAGCCTTGCTTGGTCAGTTACGTCTGTAGTGATACGAGTGAAGTGCGAAACAGTTGACGTTCTGACCGATGATATATGAGGCATCGTGTGTTTTTCCTCCCAGATTCAGATGTGGAGTCGCCGGACGGGGCAGAGAAGGTTGATTTCCAGCTGTAATACTCATCGCGTTATCAGTCATATTTGCTTTTGTTGTGTTTGTGTTTTCTTGTCAGTGAAACTGGTGACTTATTCATGTGCTGAGAAACGAACGTGCAACCTCTCACACCGACACTGACCACTTGGTCCTAGGGGAGGGCGATCGCCGACAGAGCGGACGCTAAAGCATTGGACAGTCGGGACAGCAAGGGGACATCATCACTGTCCTCCGCCGTAAAGGGAGAGCATTGAGACAGCGGACGTGAAAACCGGGGGAAACGTCTCGCTGTCTCGGTGCGTATAGCGCACCTTGCTCTCTCTCAGTGTGCTCCCTCACGTAGTCAATGAACAAAACACAAACAAAACCCCGGGATCCTAGCTATGTCAACTTCCTCCTTCTCCGTGTGGTGCTGCATCCCCTCTCCCCCACCTCCCCCTCCCTCTCCTTCTGGTCCAAATATCCTACCCCCTCCTTCCCTCCACTTTCACTAATGCTCTCATGTCTTCCCTCACCCCCCCCCCCCCCCCCCCCCCCCCATCCCCCGGCTTCTTTCCTCCATTTCCCACATCCCTGTCTTATATCCCGCACTGGATCGTTGTCTAACACCTCTTACGTTGCTCTCAACCTGCTTTTATCTCGCACGAAACCACGATCTGAGTGTGTGTCAGATTTTTTGGTCCGAAACTTTGCTTGCTGCGATACAGACGGATCTCCGAAGTGATCCGAATCGTGTGTTGGTGGATGAGTGAAGTTTCAGACTGGACTAGAGGACACACGACTGAATTATGAGATGGGTGATGAATTCTTGTTTGCCTTCCTTCAGGGTTAACTTCAAAAAACTGCCTGCTACAGACACCATTTTTTGAAGAACATCGGGTATCAAAAACTCTCCGTGCTCTTTTTCTTTTCTTTTTTTTTTTCACATTGTAAATGGGGGCATGAGTTTGGGTAACATGTTTTTTTTTTTTTTTTTTTTTTTTAGCATTCATTGAAATGCAAATAAGTGATCCTTCTAGGTTTTAAACGTACTTGTGTTGTCATCTGTTGTCATCTTGTTCTTTTCTCTTTCACTTCGTACGGTATCTATACACGTTGCGCTACCGTTCAGTCATGTACATTAGTTGTTTAACGAGGACAAACCAAGCCATGCTCGCTTGTCACCTGGTATCAACGAGCTTGTTGTGCGCAGCTGTGTTTCGTTACTGCAGACCCCTGAGAACTGTTTCTGGAGGCCTGCGTTGTGTCCGTGGAACCGATCCGTGTTGCTCACACTTTAAACAAGGTTGCCTGTGTTTCTCTGATCGATTATTGGTTCATGTTGTTGGAGCTTATGTCATCGTTTTGGACAGGTAAACAACATGAGTAAGGTGGAGTGAGTGCGTGTGTGTGGTGTGTGTGTGAGAGAGAGAGAGAAAGGGGGGAGGGGGGGGAAAGAGAGAGAGCAGCTGTGTGTTTACTTGTGTAACTATCAATCTGTAAAGTGTTATATGGATGCGCGTTGTATAGGTAAGTGTACGCTCGTGTGTGCGCGTATCGGCCGGTCTGTCAGTCTGTCTGTATCAGGTTGTTTGTGTATAGTCAATCTGTCGGTTGGATTTGGATAATCACCGTTTCATACTGAAACCACAAAGCCACAACGTAGCTGTAATCACCGGATTCTTCTCCAAGTTTGTTTGAAATCTGTTTCTGTTTTAATGAACGATGTTCGCGAATATCTGTGACACCTGTGACAAACAAACTGCTTCACAGTTTTAAGACCTTTCTAACATACGACACATGTGAACGCGCCTCAGCTTTTATTGGACACTCTCCCTACACCTAGATACACACACGCACACACACACTATGTACATTGCCGACACTTTGCTCTTGCGATAAAGGTCCAGAACAAGTTTGTTAATCCCGTCTCCAAGCTTTTCTGAACACGTCTTTTGAGGCTCATGTATCGTCCTTGGTTTAAAAAAAAAAAAAAAAAAAGCCTACCGCTTTTTCCCTTCCAAGAGCACCACTTCACTATTTGTGGTGCGTGGGAAACATAATGGCCGTATATTTGTACAAATATGACCTTTTTGATCTTCAGCCTTCAAGACAACATATGCTATTTACATGGATAATGAATTACATTCTAGTCGGAAAGAATCTGAATTTGAAACTAAGTTGTTTTACTTACGGGGTTTCTTTTTTTTTTCACCTCTTTCTCTATTTCATTTTGTTGTTGTTGTTGTTGTTGTTGTTGTCAATACTGGCCTAAGTGGGGGATTCGTGATTGGCCAAATTCGTCACTTCCTTGCAGTGTTAGGGAGATCCCTCGGTCTTTTCCCGGTCGTTAAGTTATCGCCCCAAAGTGTTTCTTCCCTTCTCCGTCATTTTTTTTGTTTGTTTGTTTTGTTCTTCACTTCTCAGGATTTTCTGCAGAATCTACTGCTTTTTTTCACCCCACATCGTTTCACGGATAAAAGTTAATTTTTGTTTTAGTTTTGTTTTCTTTTCTTTTCTTTTGTTTGTTATCACCCTCTTGTCTTTGTTTGTTTGTTTACATGAAAATGTTCAGGGATGTTTTCTAGAAAACAAAAACAAAAGCGAAATATTTTTTCTTCGTGCAAGTCAGGGGAGGATGGTCCTGGAGATGGATGGTTAGGATATAGCATTGCCAGGAGATGGTTAGGATATAGCATTGTCCTGGAGATGGTTAGGATATACCATTGTCCTGGAGATTGTGGTGAGAGGATATAGGCATTGTCCTGAGAATGGTTGGGATAGCATGTGTCCTGGAGATGGTTGGATATAGATTGTGGTGGAGATGGTTAGGGATATAGCATTGTCCTGGAGATGTTTAGGATATAGCATTGTCCTGGAGATGGTTAGGATATAGCATTGTCCTGGAGATGGTTAGGATATAGCATTGTCCTGGAGATGGTTTAGGATCATAGCCCCTGTCCATGGAGATGGTTAGGATTATAGCCCTGTCCTGGAGATGGTTAGGATATATCCCCTGTCCTGGGAGATGGTTAGGAATATAGCCCTGTCCTGGAGATGGTTAGGGTATAGCATTTGTCCAGGAGATGGTTAGGGTATATAGCATTATCCTGGAGGTGGTTAGGTATAGCATTATCCTGGAGGTGTGTTTAGGGTATAGCATTGTCCTGGAGATGGTGTTAGGGTATAGCATTGTCCTGGAGATGGAGATGGTTATAGGGTGTACCAGGAGGCGTTCCAGGGCTGGAGGTAGGTTAGTAGTATTGCATTGTCCAGGAGATGGTTAGGGGTATAGCATTGTCCCGGAGATGGTTAGGTATAGCATTGTCCTGGAGGTGATTAGGGTATAGCATTGTCCTGGAGAGGGGGTAAGGGTTTGCTAGCATGGTCCGGGGATGGGTTAGGGTCCTGGAGGTGGTTAGGGTTATAGCATTGTCCTGGAGGGTAGTTAGGGTAAATAGCATTATCCTGGAGATAGTTAGGGTATAGCATTGTCCTGGAGGTGGTTTAGGGTATAGCATTGTCCTGGAGATGGTTAGGGTATAGCATTGGTCCTGGAAGGTGGTTAACGGTATAGCATTGTCCTGGAGATGGTTAGGGTATAGCATTGTCCATGGAGATGGTTAGGGGTGTATAGCATTGTCCTGGAGGGTGATTAGGGTATAGCATTGTCCTGGAGGTGGGTAAGGGGTATAGCATTGTCCTGGAGATGGTTTAGGGGTCCTGGAGCGGTGATTAGGGGCCTATAGCATTGTCCTGGCGGTAGTTAGGATATAGCATTATCCGGAGATGGTTAGGGTATAGCATTGTCGCTGGAGGTGGTTAGGGTAATAGCATTGTCCTGGAGATGGTTAGGGTAGCATAGCATTGTCCTAGAGATGGTTAGGGTAAGCTATAGATTTTCCTGGAGACGTAGGGTTAGGGGGATATATAGCATTTGTCCTGGAGATGGTTAGGGTATAGCATTAGCTGCCCTGGATGTGGTTAGGGTATGAGCATTGTCCGGGGGATGGTATAGGGGTATGAGCACATTGGTCCTGGAGATAGTTAAGGTATAGCATTGTCCTGGCGAGATAGGGCGTATAGCATTGCCCTGGAGGGTGGGTTAGGGTATAGCATTGTCCCAGGAGATGGTTAAGGGATAGGTATTGTGTCCAGGAATTGGTTAGGGGCAGATAGCATTGTCCAGCGCATGGTTAGGGTATAGCATTGTCCCTGGAGATGGGTTCGGGTATAGCATTGTCCTGGAGTTGGTTAGGGTTATAGCTATTGTGTCTGGAGATGGTTAAGTTATAGGCATTGTCCAGGAGATGGTTTAGGGCACTGCAATTGTCCAGGAGATGGTTAGTAGGGGTAAGCAAGCGATTGTCCTGGCGATGGTTAGGTGGTTAGGGTATATCGGTCATTGTCCTGGAGAATGGTTAGAGTTATAGCAATTGTCCAGGAGATTGTTAGTTTGCAAGGCATAGCATTGTCAGGAGATGGCTCGAGGTTAGGGTATAGCATTGTCCTCGAAGATGGTTAGGAATAGCATGTTATCGTGGAGTTGTGGTGGTAGGGTATAGCATTGTTCGGCGAGGTGGTGGTAGGTGAGGATATAAGCATTGTCCTGGGAGGTGGTTAGGATATAAACTTGGTCCTGGAGAGGAGATACGGGTAATGCATTGTCCAGGAGATTGCTTAGGATTTAGCATTGTCCCTGAGTTTTAGGGTATAGCACTGTTGAGGAAGTTAGTGTGTATTAGCTAACTGTTGCGTGGATTGCTGGAGTGGTGCTTAGTTTGTATAGGCATGGTCCTGAGAGATGCTTAGGATTATAGCATGGGTCCTTGAGGTGATTAGGGTATAGCATTGGTCCTTGAGATTGCCGTTAGTGTATAAGCATTGTCCAGGGCGATGGTTAGTGTATAGCATTATCCTGGAGATGGTTAGGATATATAGCATTGTTCCTGGAGGTGGTTAGGGTATAGCATTGTCCTGGAGACGGTTAGGGGATATAGCATTGTCCTGGGAGACGGTTAGGGTATAGCGATTAGCATGTCCTAGAGATGGTTAGGGTTATAGCATTGTCCTGGAGGGTTATGTTAGGTATCTAATGACATTGTCCAGGGGGGGGCGATGGTTAGGGTAGGTAGGGCATTGTCGTGGGAGGTGGTTAAAGGGTATAGCATAGTGTCTTGTAGGTGGTTAGGGTAAAGCATTATCCTGGAGAATGTTTAGGGTTTATAGCATTGTCCCTGGAGGGGTGGTTTTAGGGTATAGTATTGTCCTGGACCGGTGGTTAGGGGGCAGCATGGCATGTGTTCAGGATATGGTTAGGTATAGCATTGTCCTGGAGGGTGATGGTTATTATGCATGAGCATTGTCCTGGAGATATAAGGTTATAGCATGGTTCAGGAGATGGTTAGGTGTATAGCATTGTCCTGGAGATGGTTAGGGCATAGCATTGTCCCAGGAGATGGTTAGGGTATAGCATTGCCCCGGAGATGATTAGGGCATAGCATCGTCCAGGAGATATTGGGAGGGTTATAGGTGTATAGCATTGTCCTGGAGATGGTTATTGTGTGGCATAGCATTGTCCAGAGAGATGGTTTAGGGCCATAGCATATATCCAGGAGAGGTTAGGGTATAGCATTGCCGCTGGGAGATGAGATATAGGGCCTAGCATTGTCGTGGAGATGGTTAGGGTATAGCACTGTCCTGGAGATGGTTTGTGGATTTCAGGGTGATGTAGTACTACTTTTATCTGTGATATAAAGAAACTTTTTATTTTAAGTCAACCTCAAGGACAGTTTATTCCCTGTGATGAAAATTGTCTTTGGTCAAATGAACTCCAAGAAGACTTCTTGTCATATATCTTTGATCAAAAGTTCCCATATCGATTTAAGGTCAAAAAAACAGACTTTTTTGTGACTACAACATCAGTGATGAAAGAAACTACAAATCTCGTCATACCTATTTATATTATCTTCTGGGGCATAAAATACGTACAAGTGCAAAAAAAAGTGCAGCAGCACCAACCACAAGCAGTCTGTCACTGAGGCTATGGTCGCTAAGCAAAAAAATTTTGGAGAAGAGGAAAGAGAAAGAAGTCGGGAGAGGATGGGGGAGTGTACCTAGACATAGAAAAAGAGGGCATAAAAGTGGAAAGAAGAGGATACCTGCAGTGGCGCCATACACGAGGCGTCGAGGGATGCTCTGAAAACACCACCGTTGATATCATCAGTCCGGAGAGGCTGATTTTCTTCCTCAAGTGAAATTCATTTTATCGTCTGATCCACGATGTACATCCATGTCACACAAAGGGGGAATCGGGATCGAAAAAAAAGAACATGCCACTCACACCACAGTTGATTGTGTCGATGAGAATGCCCATCCCTGGCACAAAGAACTGTGTACGGAAAAATACCATCCAGCCAACTGGGCACAAAAAGAACTTCGTAAAGGGAAAATACCATCCATGGCACAAAGAACTGCTTACGTGGAAAATACCATCCATGGCACACAAGACCTGTGTAAGGGAAATACAATCATCCCTGTGACTGGCACAAAGAACTTTTAAAGGGAAAATACCATCATCCATGGCACAAGAACTGTGGTAAGAAAATGCATGTGGCACCAAGAACTGCACAAAATACCATCCATAGGCACCAAGAAAAAATGGTAAGGAAAACTACATCCATGGCACAAAGAACTGTGTAAGGAAAATACGCATCCCATGTGGGCACAAAGAACTGAAAGGAAAATACCATCCATGGCAACAAAGAACTGAAAGGATAATATCATCCATGGCACCAAGAACTGGTAAGGAGAATACCATCCATGGGCCCAAGAACTGTGTAAGGAAAATACCACCATCCCATGTGAACACAAAGAAACATGAAAAGGAAAATACATCCATGGCACAAAGAACTGTGTAAGGAAAAATACCCATCCATGGCACAAAAGAACTGCAAAGGAAAATAACCATCCATGGCACAAAGAACTGAAACTACCATCCTGGAGAATACTCATCCATGGCACAAAGAACTGCGTAGGAAATATCATCCATGGCACCAAGAACTGTGTAAGGAAAAATACCATCCATGGCACAAAGAACTGAAAAGGAAAATAACCATCCATGGCAACAAAGAACTGAAAACCAGAATATCATCCATGGCACAAAAAGAACTGCTTGTAAGGAAAATATCATCCATGGCACCAAGAACTGTCGTACGGAAATAAACCATGGCACAAAGAACGGGAGGAAAATACCATCCATGGCACCAAGAACTGGAAAGGAAAATACCATCCATGGCGTACACCAAGAACTGTTGAAGGAAAATACCATCCATGGGGCACCAAGAACTGTGATAAGGAAAATACCATCCATGGCACCAAGAACTGTAAGGAAAATTACCATCCATGGCACCAAGAACTGTTTAAGGAAAAATACCATCCATGGCACCAGAACTGCGGTAAGGAAAATACCATCCTTGGCAACCAAACTGCGTAATGAAATCCATCTGGCGTAGAACTGATGAGGAAAATACACATCCATGGCACCAAGAAGGACTGTTTTAACGGAAAAATACCATCCCTGGCACAAAGAAACTGTGTTAAAGGAAAAGTACCATCCGTGGCACAAAGAACTGGGGGATGTAAGCAAATCCAGACCATTGTACAAAGAACTGTACGGAAAAATACCATCCCTGGCACAAAAGAAGTGTACTAAGGGCAAATGTACCAAAACCCATCCATGCACCAAGGCGGAATGCAGGAAATGTACCAGCGACAAAATACCATCCCCTGGCACCAAAGAACTGGTGTAACCATCCCGCACCCAAGAACTAAAGGAAAATCCATCCAGGCACCAAGAACTGTGTAAGCAAAAGGCCAAATACTACCAGCGGGCACAAAGGATTCTAGTCTGACAGAAAGATTCTACGAACCACAGACAAGAGAGCCGCTCTGAGCAATGTCTCTTCCGTCGGAAAATCCCAGTCTCTTCTCCTTTCTCATTTTTTTTTCCTTATTTTTTTTTTTTTTTTTTTTCTTGTATTATTCCTTTTGTTGATTTATCGTCTTTTTTTTCGGTCGGTCGTTCTTTACTTTTGTTGTACTTCTGATAAGTTTTCAGTTCATGGTATAAATGTAACACCCTAACAGTGTTTCTTATACAGTCATCAAAACTGTCAGTTGTGTAACTGTAATGTTGTGGGAAGCAGTATTCATAGGCTTTCATTCGTTTCTTAACTCTTATTGTATTGGAACAGTTTGAAGGGGAAGCTGGACAGTGTGTGTTGTGTGTGTGTGTGTGTGTGGTGTGTGCGTGCGCGCAGCGAGCATGCCTGGGCGCAGGCGTTGCGTTGGCGGTAGAAGTGCGTGCGTGCCCGCGCGAGATGTGTGAGAGTGTGTGTTGTGTGTGTGAAAGGGAGCAAGGGTGTGTAGCGGTAGGGGGGCAGAGTAGAGTCGTTGTGGGTATTAGGACAAAGATTTAGCAGCAGACAAGGCGTTCAGTGTCTCCGCTTAGGGAAAACGGCGGGAGTCCCATGGCGCACACCATTGGCGATCTCCACTTTCTGTCGCCTGCTTCACTCTGTGTGATACCTTCTGGCCACGGGTACAGTGTCTGTTCACCCCGCTTCCCCGATGAAAACTATACACTATCGAACGTCTGAAGACGTACATGAAGGGTATGGGCGGTACATACGCGAGCGACGACAGCTAGGTGAACAGCGGACTGGCCAACCTATGTGAAAAGCGCAGCGAGATGAGAAAGATGGCATGCTTGTGGATTTACACACAGAAAAAAATATAGTACAATCAGGTGGTGAATAATGATCGCCCAGTAAAGCTTAGTTTAAGTGACCCGTGGCCAACGGCAGGGAGACTCCGAAAAGAGCGAGTAGATGGAAAGGAAGAAAGATTTCAATCCTGCCCCATCACACATCTTTGATTTGGAGGTTAGGCAGGCAGACAGAGCGACTGACAGAACTGAATATGATTTGATTGAATGATTGGTGGTGGGATGATTGGATGAGTAGGTAGTTAGGTAGGTGGAGTAGATAGGAGGAGATGGGGGAAAGACAGGCACAGATAGAGGGTGGATAGATTGGTTAGCTTGATGGACTGACTTGGCTTGATTGACTGATGATTGATTGCTTAGAATAGGTAGATAAAATAAATAGAATAGTGCGGCACACGCAAGTGCGCGCTCGCGCAGCGGCGCGTGTGTGTGTGTGTGATGTGTGTGTGTTGACGAGAGGAAAGGAGTAGACGAGAGGAGAGAGAGGAGGGGGGGGACTGAAAAGGGAGAGAAACAGAACAGAACGAAAACGCGAACAGGCCGACGACGAAGATCGACAAAAAGAGGACAATGAATAGTAATAAAAATGTCTTATTGTTAAGCCGTAGGCACTTCATTGCAATCGATCATTGGACCGTTGGTCGTGTTGCCAGTGATGATATTCAGGTCTTTAATTTTATTGCAGGCACCGATTGTAGCTTCTTCGCCGCATCTACTGATATATGCCCTTTTCTTGAAAGCTTTGTACAGAAGAAGTGTAAACAGCTGTTGTAACAAAGAGAACTATTTTTTGACGTCCAAGGAGAAAGGTGTGATGATCGGAGAACAGGGAGCGGTACAGGTAGATACTTATCAGATACGAGTTCTCTTCTCAAAAGCCAGCAAAGAAAGACAATCATCTTCAGAGTCACAGGTCACGGGAAGCGGGAGAGTGAGGCGAAGCGAGGGAGCGAGCAAGAGAAAGAAGAAAGAAGAGAAGAGTGCGGAACCGAAGAGTCAGGGAGGGAAGAGAGAGGAGAGGGGGGGGGGAGAGACAGAGAGAGGAAGCAGAAGGCGAAGGAGAGGAGGCAGACAGAGGAGAGGCAAGAGGAGAGAGAGAGGGAGAGATAAGGAGCAGAGCGAGAGCAGGGCGAAGGAGAGGAGAGAGAGAGAGGAGAGACTTGTTCGTTTTAGATGCTGAAAGAAGAGTGAGCTGTTTGATGACTCTGATCACTGAAAGAAGGAGGACGGAGGAAGAAGAAAGAAAAGGAAGAAAACTCTACTCGCGAAAGGTCTGTCTTTGTTTACTTTTTTTGTAAAAAAACCGTTTTGTTGATCGTTTGTTTATTTCATTAGTGTATTTGGATATGGATCTGGGTGAGCCGCACTGGTGGGATTCGGTGCAGTCTGCGTTCGAAAGCAGAAAACTCGGCACCAGGGCCTTCGCAAACTAGTGCCGTTGTATAGGGTAACTGTGGTAGGTCCTTGCTCTCTCGTTGCTCGGCTCTTCTATCTCTGTCGAATGGGCGCAATTGTGCGTAGTTAGAAGGTGGACGATGATTGTTGATTTTTGTTTAATGGCTGAATCATTCAGAGATAAGCGAATGCACACTTATTCACGGAGAATGGCTTACTATAATTGTGAACTGAAATTAAGGAAAAAAAAACAAAACTTTGGGGTTAGAACATGTGTATTGGTTCTTGAGTCTCCCACATAACAGAGAAAAGAGATGCCAGATGTAAGAAAAAAGACGTGCTCGTATAAGTACAGGAAGTCAGTCTTTTTTATTTTTAAAATCGTGTAATGTTTTTTCAATAAGTACTTCCTCCAGTTCAATAGATGTTGTCTCAGTTTACATGAAAGAACAAGAAAGTTCGTACCAAATCCAGACAAGGTTGTGAGTTGTTACCTTATCAGTCAAATATGTGGGGTCAGAATAGGTCTGAGGATCCAGGAGGTGATGCGGTAGAATCGCAATGGGGTCGGTGTAGGTGTGGGTGTGTGTGTGTGTGTGTTGGGTGGGTGGGTGGGGCGAGTCGTTAACGGTAGGATTCTTTATTTTGATTTGATACAGTAAATCTCAATACAAAGAACGGGAAAAATGTTGTGTCGAGAGCCGGATGAAAATAATTGACAATTCAACCCTTAAAATCGGGGTGTTTCTAAATACAATTGGGCTGCGTGCTTTCACTATGTGACAGATCCGCATCAAATTTTGTGGTCTCGTCCCCAAAACCAATTTACACTCTAAAAGACCTTCCCCGTAAACTGCAAACACGCAGACCACACCGTCATACGGTACAGAGTTTCGTCACGTTTCATCATGTGAAGTCATTCTGCAACTACTTCACTGGGATGGCCGAATCGGACAGGATCGAAAGACGAAGACTTTTGACTCTCGCCTTTGTAGTGTACTAGTCCTGTAAGGGTTTGGGTTCACGGGACTCTGTTGATTGGAGGGGTCCACGGTCTACAGTCTTCCTCACCCCCCCCCCCCGCCGCCCATCCTCCCACTGGCCCTCCGCCGTCCCGCCACCCACCTGCTTCTCCGCAGGGACGCTCGCGTCTGCGGACCGGCCCTCAATAAACAAAAACCCAAACGACGGCCAATGATAGAGCTTGACAGATGCGTCCTTTTTAAGTGCGGGGTAATGCTGGAATAAGTCGCAGATTTGACTCTCAGGACTCATATTGTCGGTTACAACCACGAGCAACGCTAGTATCTTCTATCTATCTATCGTCTAACTAATCCTATCTAATCTGTGTATCAAGTCTCATCTATCTATCTAAAATCTATATATATATAGATAACACTGATATATCAAAGAATAGTAACTATAAAACGCCTAATAAAAACTTTCAAAGTGCTCAAACCCTGGGGGAGCAACATTATGTTAAAAATAGGTATGGTCAAAAGCGAACTCCTCTGTGCCATACGTATTTTAGACAAATATAGTATAATATAGTATATGAGGATATTTAATAGTATATAATAATCTATATATAATATAAGATATATATATATAATAGTAAATTAGAATTAAAAGGACACTCAGAGTTTTAAAAGTGCCTCAACCAAACAGGGAGCGAGCGAACGACTTTTAAAACAGGAATTTAAAAATTTAAAACAGGTTTAAAACGAGAGGATCAAAAACTACAGATCTGTTTCAAGCTAAAAGTCAGATCTCAGAAGGGTACAAACTAGGGCTAGTTAGGACCCTGAAGGGAGAGCTTTTAGATTGAAGACAGATACTGTAGAGTTTTAATCTTAGTTTTAAAACCCTGGTTAAAATTGTTTGATACTATATATATATTATAGAGAGAGAGACTAGAGGGGAGCGGGAAAGGCGGGAGAGAGGGGAATTGAAGGAGAAGAGCGGCAAGTAGAAGAGCGTGTGTGTGTGTGAGAGGATAAGGATGGTGGGTGGAGGAGAGATTGGGTGTGTGCGATGGGGATGGTTAACTGCAAAGAATAACCGGGTTTGACGAGAACGTAAGTATGAGGTAGGTTAGGACTCAGTTGTGGGTGATCAGATTGCTATACTCCACGTGTGAGAAATATAGATGAATAAAACGGATGGGGGTGACGTAGTTGTAGAGTCATCTTGGTGACAGCGCTGTTGTGAAGAGGGATTTATAGAATTGCGGCCAGTTAAACAATCCGTTGTATTATGATCCATTACATTATCATTAGTTCAGGTATGGTTGGTGTCGGTGGTGTTGTGTTTTTTGGTTAGCATTGTTCTGTTATGTTTTTATGATTCTTATTATCATTACTTTATTCTCATTATTGTCGGGGGTTGGATCATTATCGTTAGAAACTGTTGTGTTATCACATGGTGGGGTCTATTGTAGTTATTAATGTATTTGGAATGAGGATCGACAGTTTCTTTTATCTGGAAAAGATTGAGTCTTTGTGGTAGGAGGACTCTCTTATTGGCGGATCCTCGACGGATTGTGAGATGCTAGACTATCTTTTTTTTATTTTGTTATTTTTTTTTTTTTTTTTTTTTTTTTTTTTTTTATTTTTTAAAAGAGAAACTGCAAGAATGCCCAACAAAGAGAAAACCAATGACATCATAATTCCAAATCGCTGGTGAGCGGTATATTCACCCAATGAAAATTGTAAAGCAGAATGGACCACGAACAGTGCGCATTTTTCCAATGTAAACATTCCAGATTTATCAACCTTTTTCAGGCGCGGTTTGGGGAGGAACGTGCGCGCTGACGAGATCGACGTCTGGATCCTGACGGAAAAGAAGCGGATGGGATAGGGGGGACTACGTCGCCAATGTCAACGAGGGCGGCCAATGCAGCCAATCAAGAAATCGTGCAGCAGGCGGGAGAAGAACCCGGCCGGAGACGCGTTCCGGGACTAGCCCTCTCCGCACAAGCCGGTTTGCTTTTGTGCTACGGGGAGGCGCGGGACGGGTTAGGGAGGTTCGTGACAGGGGTAGGGAGGGGGGTTATGAAGAATGATGCACTAGAGAACGAAGTTTGTTTTTTTTAACTTCTGCTTTTGAAACCGAAGCATTGATTCATATTGCTTGTCATTGAGAGAATAATCGAGGATATTTTATGCGGAACAAGACTGAGAGGGAGTTGAAAACTAGATATGTTGATGTCTCTCTTCTCTCTCTAGACCTCTTCTCATAAGGCCATGATATAGTAGTGCATATTCATGGTCGTGGCTTCACGGAACGGGCCCCACCACAATTAGTTTAACAAAAAGGGACCTTCCATTAGCGCAGAGAGGAGAGCGAGGGATCAGGAAAAAATCAACGCGGAATGCAGTAACAACTGGAGACGGACAAGGAAGATTCGTGCTGTACGGCGTCATTGTGAACGATTCGCACAGCTGTGCTCCGGTTGCAGGTGGCAGAGTGGCGTGGTGGTGGGAAGAATTCGTACCCAGTTCTACCGATACAGCAATAATGCAGCCCAGCAAGTAGGATATTTTATTGTGTAGAAACACAAACCACCACCACCACCACCACCCACAACGACTCCTTCTCGCACCCACGGACCGCCCCTCCCAGTGTCAAAATGTCAAATCTTTCGATATTCTCTCGCTGAAGGCGAGTACGCAGTTTTTGCGGACGACAAGACACCTTGAGAAACATTTCTGCAATGTGACGCTGGAAGTGCAAGGGTTTGAGGGATTGTCGAAGGTTTTCATCTGAACGTCACTTATCCGCCAGGTGAAGACAGGAAGATTAATAACTCATTATGATAGGCGTAAGAAAGCAGAAAATTGAGATTTGGTGTTAGCAATAGAACATACTGTGGACCGGCTGGGGTGAAGTATTTCTCAAGGTTTGAGTTTCCAGTTTAATTAGTCAATACACGGGGAAGCATGAGGTCTGTCCTCAAAAAATTGAGCAATCTTAAAGCAAAGTGAAAGGTAAGGGTCTGTCAGAGCCATCGTGGTGCAACCGTGAATTGTTACCAAGGGAAAATGCTCAGGTGACAGAGTGATCGAGTTTGGGAGGAACTCTCAGCGACACCCAGAGGATACACGCTCCTTGGTTATTACAGAGTTAACCACCGAAAAAGTGAAAACCTGATCGCTGGGGTTATCAGTCACCAAGCGATTCCGCCACTTCAATGAGGCATTCAAGTGACCAGGACGAAGGTCGCCACACTTCTGGTCCATTCAAATTCATCCAAAGGGTGCGCTTCCTGGTAATTCAGTCAAATGCCAGAGAAAGAGTACCACATCCAGAATCAATTACAGCAGCAAACGCAGAGATGGGGAAGTCAACTTACGGGGGATGAATTCAGTCAGCCAGCGGAAAGCTCGACTTCCTGAGTTATTTCCGTCAACCAGAGGAAGAGTCCACCCTGCCTGGTTATTCAGTCGACACCGAACAGGAGAGTCCAAATTCGATGGGATTATTCAAGAAGTCACAAGAGA
>JADBJO010006649.1:122500-125000 GCA_016801955.1 Conus betulinus | reverse complement strand
CAAAGCATATCATAATCATTACATATGCGATATCTAAAAATGAGTGGCCAATGCAGATATTCCTAGCCTGAATTTTGCTGTTACATGTTTTAGTGCCTGTCCATATCTAAGGTTAAGTACGTTTTCAAGTCATGAACATCACAAAAGTTCCTGTAGAAATCAAATCTGCCACTGTTATGAATATGATCAGTCCATTTCTGCCATCTGCAGTCAACCAACCGTTGACGGAAAACACATAAAAAACTCTTTAGTATTACCAACCCCTTGATTCAGCCAAACAAATCCAAATCCGTATTCAAATAGACAAAGGCGCACTTTGGACACCCAGTTACTTTTGCCTTTAGCATCTAAGTCATACAACATATTGTACGCCTTAGAGGAATTCTAAAGTCTT
This sequence comes from Conus betulinus, assembly GCA_016801955.1. NCBI lineage: Eukaryota > Metazoa > Mollusca > Gastropoda > Neogastropoda > Conidae > Conus > Conus betulinus. The sequence goes on along the minus strand of JADBJO010006649.1, from coordinate 124,606 downwards.
CTTTTTTGTAACAGTTTCAACCAGTAGCGGATACATCTGACAGCTGAAGTAATGTAAATGGGAAATCGATTAGTTTCACCGTAAATTAGATCATTTGGAGTCCGTCTATCTACACCAAGAAACCTTTTCAGAGCAAATATTTGAACAGATTCACAACAGATAGCCGCTTTTTCGAGCCCCCATAGCTCAGAACCGTACTGTACAATCGGTTGAACCTGAGAATCAAATAGCTTTATAAATAACATGAATGAAGAATTATTAAGAACATGTAACTTTTTCATGATACAAAGCACAACATTTTTCGCTTTACTCGAAAGGTCTTTGCATGCGCCAACAAAACTCAAGCGTGTTGAGAATAATATTCCTAAATATTTATGCATTGACAACTGGCATAGGAGTACCATCGTATACCCACCTTTCCCTTACACTTAAATAACCACCTTTACGAAATACTATGATATTACTTTTTTCCATGTTAACTTTCAACTGCAAAGATCTAGCGGCACGTTGCAAGCTATTCAATTGTGTTTGCAACCCTATAACAGTTTCGGACATCAAAACAACATCGTCGGCCAACAGAAGGATAAACAATTCAAAAGCATCGAGCGATAATAAAGCACCATGTTTACCATTGTTGATTACATCAAGAGCTAACTCATTAATAAAAAACAAAGAAAATAAGATAGGGCTACATGCATCTCCCTGCTTGACTCCTCTAGAACAATTAATATAGTCAGTAAGTTTCGCTCCACAACGGACTCTGGTTCTTACTCTATCATACATACTTCTAATACATCTATGGAGTTTACCTTTAATACCATTTTTTTTTTTCAAAATGGGCCAGAGGAGATTTCTATTAATGGAGTCAAACGCTTTCTCGAAATCTATAAAAAAGCTACGTATAACTTCCTATTGTAAGAAAACTGCTTCTGCACAAGTGCAAGCAATGTAAAACATGTGATCAATTGTTGAATAACCCTTCTTGAAGCCTGCTTGATAATCACCTGTGATATTATTTTCCTCTACCCATTCTTGCAGTCGGTTATTAATAATTGTCCCAAAGATTTTACTACTAATATCACTAATAGAGATCCCTCTGTAATTGTTGGGGTTATTAACATCACCCTTTTTAAAAATTGGCAAAATAACTGATTCAGTCCAGTTTTCTGGAAACGTACCTTTTATCAAAATAATATATTAAACAATTTCAGAAAGAAATGCATTACCTGATCAGAAGCATGTTTAAATAGTTCACCAATAATGCCGTCAGGGCCAGCCGCCTTGCGATTTTTCAAATTTCTACACGCTATACTACTTCGTCTTGTGTAATTGGTCGATTCATGTAACTGTCATTGTTGGCATCAAGTGTTTGGTCAACACATACGTTACTAACATCAGACTCTAGAAGAGCCTGGAAATGTTGAAACCATGTCTCAATACTGATGTTATTCCTGGGCTGTCTTCTTTTGAAAGAAATCCTCTGAATAGTATTCCAAAATTCCTTTTGACAGTTTATAGATGATACAAGTTTTTGAACTAAAGAATTGTTGAAGTCTTTCTCTTTTCTCTTCAATAAATGTTTATATTCTCGCCTAGCAACTGAGTAAGCATTTTTATCCTCTGTCTTTAAAGTGCGACGACTAATACGAAGTAACCTCCTGGCTTTTCTTTTACTAGCATCACATTCTTTATCATACCAGTCACAGGGTACTTTGTTACTATTATATATATATACACTTCTCATGCAGTCTGCACTTTCTTTCATGCCATCATTAAACATGTCTAGCGCATAATTTATATCCACATCTATAAAAGTTATAGCAACATCTATCTTTGTACGAATTTCATCACTACATAATGTACTACGAAACAAACTAGCGTGTTCATCATTCCAGACGAGTTTTTCTATAACATGTTTTTCTATCTTATTACAGGCATGTACAGTATTTTTTTTTTAGGAAAAGCAATAGAAAGCGATACAGGTAAATGGTCAGAATCTATGCGTTCTAAAACATAGCATACATGAATCATACAAAAGAGCAAAAAGTTCTTTAGAAAATATGAAATAATCGACAACACTGGCACCAGTTTCAGACATGTATGTAT
>JADBJO010006649.1:112500-115000 GCA_016801955.1 Conus betulinus | reverse complement strand
GGACAACATCCATCTTCCCTGTTTAAAACAAGTTGTGCACGTAATATAGTCTGTAAACTTAGCACCACAGCGCATCTAGCTCTCACAACATTGTACATGTTTCTTATACATCTGTAAAGCTTACCCTGTATACCATTTTTTTTTTAGCAAGATTGGCCAAAGAATATTTCAATTTATAGAATCAGATGCTTTTTGAAAATCTATGAAAGCAACATAGAGTTTTCGATAATATGAAAATTGTTTTTGTACTAATGCTAACAAAGTGAACATGTGGTCAACAGCTGGATAGCCTTTAAAAATGCAAATCAAACGAGAGAGAGAGAGAGAGAGAGAGAGAGAGAGAGAGAGAGAGAGAGGGAGAGAGAGAGAGAGAGAGAATCAATTGAACAAAAACAGCAGATATGTGAGCTGAGAGAGAGGGTGCGGTAAAGGTGAAAGATAGAAAAGAAGACGGAAGAAGGAGATTGGAATGAAAGGAAATCGTTGTGGGGGTGGGGTAGGGGAGAGGGCAGTTTGTTTGGAATATATTTCAAACGATGTTTTTATGGACGTTAATCATGCCTGCTACTTATCATCGGTAATACTGTTTGTTTTCAATTCTTTCCTTCCTTTTTTTTTTCTTCTCTTTTTTCTTTTTCTTTATTCCTTTTTTTTTTTTGGTTATAAAAGGTAGATTGTTGCGTGATTGATGTGTCTTTGTAGATTTTTTTCTTTCAATTGTTCCACCGAATTACTGTTCTCAAGTGATGGTGGGTGAGAATTTCAGAGACACAAGTGTCCGGGCAGAAGGAAAAGAAGGCTTGTTTTGTACTGGTTCCACCGCATTGGAGAGCGCAGAAGGAATTTCTGTGATACGATATTGTTTTCGAGTTGAGAGCTCTTTGATTCTTATGCTAAACATGTGTTTTCCTCACCACTGTACTTGACAGTGACATTAATCATACCAAAACAGTGGCACCCCAACAGTTTCCGTCTCCACATGGAAAAGAGACAAGTGTCACGTGCAGAACACGAGGATGACAACTTTGGAGGCTGAGCAACAGACAGTGAAGGAAAGTTCAGGGAAGTCAGCGAAGCTAACTGGTCCCGTTCATCATTCGCAGAACTCAAGGAACTGGGCGTTCACATGGATTTAACACTGACAGAATGAGAACGGAACGACGATTTTTTCGGGTGTGCTTCTCTAGCCTCTAACGATGAAATCGTCCAAATCTGCTATAGTGACCCCCCCCCCCCCCACCCCCCCCCCCCCCCCCCCCCCCTCCCCCGACAGTTATACAGCACCATCGAGAGGGTGGAGATGGACACAAGACCTTCACCATTTTCAAGACCTTCAGCAACAAGACAGACTGAAACTTTGAAGAGATTCCAACAGCAGCCAGTCATATTTCACCGGCCATCTTACCTTAAAGTAAGGTCATGTTGCTTATAGCCCAGCCGATCGCAAAGAGCCATATCAGGGCTGTGACCACGCTGAAGTCAACTCAAAAGTCATAAAAAAAAAAAATCACTCCTTTAAAGTACATCTTTTAAAAAACGCACCAGAAGCTTCGTTTAAAATCTTTCTTCTGTAAAATCTTAGATCAGATAAAAAAAAAATTCTACATCTCTTTAAGAAAATAAGAAAATCAAAGATCACGTCAGGTGGGACATCTCTGAACAAGGTTTTTATGGAGTCTGCTGCAAAGTGTATATGCCTCACATCATGCAGGTCTCAACACTCTAAAAGAACATGTTTCACTGTGAGTTGAACATGACATAGAATGCACCATGGAGCTTCTTCACCCTTCAAAATATGAGAATGGGTGTAAAACGGGTGGCCTGTATGCAAAAACACCACAAGACTGTTTCCTTCTTTACGGCCGCCTCGGGAACATGGTAAAAATTCTTTCAGCTTTGGATGGATTTCAAATAATTTGTTATCGGCAGGCTGTCTGTCTTGCACAGTTCTTAGCTGCTGTCGTAACTGGCGGGACTGACAGTGCTTGGGTTGTTGGACAGAAGAGCTGACCACTCTGACTGCAGCCTCATTCTGACCTCCCTTGAATCCTTTTCAGATCCTTACGCCTATGTAGGCTCAAAGATTTTCTGTCGTGTTGGTTGCTCATTTTGGTTTTCCCTGTTTATTTCCTTATATTACTTTTTTCTTTTTCAATACATTTTTCTGTTTTACCGTCCACTTGGTAATTTGGAAAGCCGCTGAATTTGTGGTGAGAATACCACAGAATTTATAGGTGGCATTATATACCACCTCTGGGTCTGTGGTATTTTCACCTTATGTCCGTGCGATACGAAGGATATACAAAAACAACTACTACCACACGTCCTATGAACCGTGCTCCGAGTACAGCTTATCCTTAAAACCCTCGGGTTAACAGGACGTTAATCTTCCGCTGCCTCGAAACACAACCATCCGAGTTTCATTGACGAGCCTCACCTACGAGTCGAAACGGCGACTCTGGTCTGGCGAAACATACAGCTCTGTTATGAAGACAGCCGA
>JADBJO010006649.1:95000-107500 GCA_016801955.1 Conus betulinus | reverse complement strand
TCCTTCCGGAGGGCGCCACCACGCCCGTCCAACGACAGCCCCCGTGGACTCGCCGATACCGATGACCCTGACGGAACCAAACCAAGGCTACAGACGTGGAGATGACATCGAAATTGAGGTCACCATGAGAGCAGGGCATGAAGCGTCACAGAATTTGAGACATTTTTTTATGCTGATCGATGAGATTGAGGATGATTAAATGGTGCTACAGATTTCCATTTCGGTCTGAGTCTACGTGACAGGGTTGTATTCTACGCTTCCTTTCATAATATATCCTGGCGTCAAATAGGCCCGAGAAATACAGGCACCTGCAGTGTTGGTCATGAAATTTGAACAACACTCTCAGAAAACGTATCCATTAAGTGGTTGAAATTCAACTGTGTGGTGCCAGTCTTCCCAACTGAGTCCACAGCAAACTCGACTCTGGGTAGGAGCCGGTCGAGGCAGAAAAATCCCACATGACTCTGATGGGAATCGAACCTGCGACCTCCCAGCCGGTAGTCCGCGACGCTAACCATTTGCCGCGGCGGCTGGTAATTTTCCAATTTTCGAAACTGTCTTGTTTGGGGGCGTCACGCGATGTATATGCGACTGACAGCGTTTGTCTCCACGCTGGCTGCTAAAGACTAACCAATGTTAAAACAGTAATACATGCATCAAAATTAGGAACTGAACTCAGTTTTTATTAATCCTTCTTTTTCCTTTTGCCTTTTCTTCTTTTTTTTCAGACGTATCCAGAATTCAGACCGAGATTAAAAACAAGCTGTTGAATGTAATCGAACAGCTTATGTCAGATTAATGTTACGTCATAGTTTCGATTATTTATTTATGACGTATATATGATGTGCACTTTGAGATAGCCACGTCGTCTTGACAGTAACTGCTGTTTTTCTTCTTCCTCTTGTGTTCTGCATAAATGGATTATCTACTGTTATTGTGACTGAATAAATTAATCCAGTGACGAAAGTGGACTTTTGTCGTTCGTTTGCACCTACTGCTAATATGACTTCAGGTTGCTCCATGTAAATTTCACAATCAATGTCAGCATTGAGGTAAGCAGTTTTGACATCCATCTGATGTAAAATCAAATCGTTTTCAGCCGCAATTTGCATCAGAGTACGTACTGAAGTCATATTAGCAGTAGGTGCAAAGGTATCAGTATAATCAACGCCTTCTTTCTGACTGAAACCTTTTGCGACATACCTAGCTTTGTAGGACTTTGAACCAGTCGCATTCTCTTTGATTGTGTAAACCCATTTTCCCCCCACTGTTTGCCTACCCTCCGGAAGAGCCGTCAGAGTGTAAGTGTTATTTTTCCTTCAAAGAGTTCATTTCATCATCCATTGCCTGTTTCCAGCAATGAGAATCCTCTGAGCCCACTGCTTCCTGATAACTCTTTTGGAAACGAGGACATCTTATAACAATAATCCAGTGACTAAAGTGGACTTTTGTCGTTCGTTATGGCTGGAATTCTAACAGGTTATGGGCCCAGTACACGAGGCAAACTGTTTTTCGACGGCGACGAGAGACATTATGATCACTGGGAGGTGAAATTCTTAGCTTATATGAAACTTCGTAAGCTAAAAGATGTGATCCTGGCAGACGATGGTGATTATACTGATACCTTTGCACCTACTGCTAATATGACTTCAGTACGTACTCTGATGCAAATTGCGGCTGAAAACGATTTGATTTTACATCAGATGGATGTCAAAACTGCTTACCTCAATGCTGACATTGATTGTGAAATTTACATGGAGCAACCTGAAGGTTATGAAGTCAAAGGTCAAAAAGGTGAAAAACTGTGTACAAATTGAAAAAATCCTTGTACGGGTTAAAGCAATCAGGTAGGAATTGGAACCAGTTGCTGCACAATTTTCTGGCTGAAAATGAGTTCGTTCAAAGTCCCTCTGATAATTGTGTGTACACAAAACAGACAGACGATGGCATGACTGTCATTCTTGTGTGGGTTGATGATATTATGTTTGGTGCAAACAATAATGACCTCTTGTGCAAAACGAAGAAAATGTCTCTCTGATAGGTTCAAAATGAAAGACATGGGAAAGTTGTCGTATTTCCTAGGCATTGATTTTGAGCAAAAGGATGGATGTGTTAAGATGCACCAAAGACGTTACATTCAAAAACTGCTTGAAAGATATGACATGTCTGAATGTAAACCTAGGGGTACCCCATCAGAACAGAAGATAGAGTACGAAAACACTGAACCTGTTGATCACCGCAAATATCATGAAATTGTAGGGTGCCTGATCTATGTCATGATTGCAACAAGGCCAGATATCTGCTGGGTGATTACCATGTTATCCCAGCATCTCTCTAATCCACTTCAAGGTCACTGGGTCGCAGCCAAGCATGTGTTGCGATATCTCAAAGGCACAATAAACTATGAGTTGTGTTACAAGAAAAGTACCACAGGGTTAAAACTCATAGGATACAGTGATGCGGATTGGGCGTCTAATGCTGATGATAGGCGCAGTACTTCGGGTATTGTTTTTCTCCCTGAATGAAAACGGTCCACCGATTTCTTGGAAATCGAAGAAGCAACCCGTTGTTGCATTGTCTACTTGCGAAGCTGAGTATATTGCTTTAGCATTAGCAGTACAAGAAAGTTTGTACCTGAATCAGTTTCTGAAGGACATGGGTATTAACCAAGGTCAAGGGTCTTTGATCTATGAAGACAACCAAGGAGCTATTGTTCTTGCACACAACCCAGTGAATAGCAAAGATCGAAGCACATTGACATCAAATACCATTTCATCAGAAATGAGGTCAAGCGTGGCAAAGTCGTTCTCAAGTATTGTCCAACTGAAAACATGATTGCTGATATAATGACCAAGCCATCATTGAAAACTCAGTTGTTGAAATTCAGATCTTTTCTGTTTGGTTAAATAAAAGACAATGATTGGATAGGGTGTGACATGACTGTGCCTTATTGTTGGAAACCATGGACTATGCCTTATTGTTGGAAACCATGGACTATGCCTTATTGCTGGAAACCATGGACTATGCCTTATTGATTGCTGAAACCATGCATGGACTAAATGTTGATGGTGTAGACATACTAGGACTTTAAGTTGTATCGATTAAGTGGGGTGTTGAATGTAATCGAACAGCTTATGTCAGATTAATGTTACGTCATAGTTTCGATTATTTATTTATGACGTATATATGATGTGCACTTTGAGATAGCCACGTCGTCTTGACAGTAACTGCTGTTTTTCTTCTTCTTCTCCTTGTGTTCTGCATAAATGGATTATCTACTGTTATTGTGACTGAATAAATTAATCCAGTGACTAAAGTGGACTTTTGTCGTTCGTTATGGCTGGAATTCTAACACAAGCAGTTGAAACATGCTTTTACTCCATACAATAAATGATATAAGCATGCATACAGATCAAAAACATAAACATTTCTTTTTAAAGATTTTGATCGCACGTGCACATGACATACCATTGTAACACAGCACAGGTATACAACAAACTCAGTCACTTGAAAAATAAGACACGGAAGGTAACACAACGTGCAGATCACACACACACACACACACACACACACACACACACACATGCACATACGTTGATACACTAGTTTACCTGTAGATCATGTGCCACTCTGATCCACCTGTGTAACCAGCCCCCACCATTCACCACCACCTCCATCATCCCCTTTTCCGTTTGTCCTCTCCCGCTGCTACACTCGCATTTACAAGGACATTTTGCATTCACAAGGACATTTTCACTACCAAGGGAAGAAAAGCAATACTTGCAGGCTAAAGTTAGTAGAGCAACTGTACTTCGAGCAAATGCTTCGAACCATAAAACATACACATCTTTCATTGACGTCATATAAACACTTACATGTTGCATACGTTTTTCACAAATGATGTGTAAGGAGGTGAAACAACTTTACGCATACTCTGATTCAGTTTTTTTTTTTTTTAACCGTTTAAAATCCACTAATCTTAAATAGCGACAACACAAATCTTTGTCTTTAACAGCTAGAGGTTTTTAGGAAGTCTTTTGTTATTATATACCACCATTATCATCATTTTTTTTTTTTTTTAATCATTAATAGCAAGGTCGTCTGAATGGTGGACAGAATAAGCAGTATTCTTGTACTCACAACGCCAGTATACCACTCAGTCTCAATCACCTCGGGCTGGTGTTGTTGAAATCCTAGCGCTAGCAGATCTCGGAGAACTATCAAATTCATAACCGCGGTAGGGCACCCACCGGAGCAGACTACGCACTTTTGGTAGTATTCGGTTTTGCCCATGCAAGATGCTGCTACAAGTTCTACAAAGTACACCCCTACCCCCCACCCCCACTCGCGCCCCTCCCCCTCCTGCCTGGTCAAGAAGTTTCCCATTTTCCCCGTCGCAGTCCCATTCTCTCCCTCCGTCTTCTCTTCCGCATACATGCTCTGACAAACAAGAATCAGTTAGTACGTTCCGCCAAGAGAGTTCCTACAATTCTGCTGCCACTGATGAAGAAATCAAAACCCGAATTCAGTTTGATACAAACTTGATTTCAGCAGGGAACTGTGTGACAGCAGTGCATTTGAAATCATCTTGGACAACAGTCTTCTCTAGTATACAGTTACACAGAAAGATTTGTAACGGAACGTTCTCAGCAGAATGCGCCGTTAGTGTGCGTGTATGTGTTTGTGTGCGTGCGTACGTGCGCGCGCGCGCGCGCGCGCGCGTGTGTGTGTAAATGTGTGTGTGTGTGGGGTGCGTGCGCGCACTGCTTCACATTTTGCTTGTCAAAATTTCAGCTGAGCTGTAAATAGAATCATATTCCGCAATGTGAAGGTACTCAACTCAGTGGCCCTTGAAACAGAGCATATTACGGCATTTATTTCAGTGAGAAGAACGGGTCTTATACTGGAGCTTACAACTGATAAGAGCACATAAACCTCACTCCTATCCACCATAGAATGATACATGCCAAAAATATTAGCTGACCCGTGAAAGTGGAATATAAAACCATTAACGTAGCTGTTCATCCTGAACCATGTTCCCAGTCTAGTTCGCCTGATTGGATAGCGGTTTATAACAATGTTGCTGCAATGTATCTTGCCTGGTCAGTGAAACTGCGAAGGTCAAAGACTGTCGCAAACCCTAATATAGAATTACAATGACGGGACGTCTTTTTTTGTGGGTTGGAGAGGGGGTTGGAGGTGATGGGTGGTAGAGGGTATGTCTGTCTGTCTGTCTGTCTGCCTTCTGATCTATCTCTGGCCTGTGTATGTGTGTTTGTTTTTGTGTATCTGATATGATGTTGTGTGATGTGCTATGGTGTAGTGTGTGTTCGTGCACGCGCGCGCGCGCGTGTGTGTGTATGTGTGTGTGTGTGCGCGCGCATGTGTGTATGTGTGTGTATTTGTGTGTGTATATGTGTGTGCGCTTCTGCATGTGTGCGAACGTGCGCGTGTGTGTGTGTGTGTGTGTGTGTGTGTGTGTGTGAGGGCAGTGTAAGTATATATGGATGCATACAGAGAGAGAGAGAGAGAGAGAGAGAGAGAGAGAGAGAGAGAGAGAGAGAGAGAGAGAGCCCTTTATGATTCGTTTTTTTTCAATATTGGTATACTACCCACATCTATAGTAACTAATGAACTAGCAACAATGCATCAATAGTGGCATACTGTAGGAACGACGTGGTCAGCTGGAGGGCTTTCCTTGTTGTGCCATATAATTACAGCTGTTTGCATAATAACTTGTGGTCAGTAACATCCAAAGCCATCGCAAAATCAACGAATAGTGCACCACAATCTTTATTTTCATCGACATTTGTAAGCCATTGATCTACTGGGTTCATAAGTACTGTATGACAAGACTGAATCCCGACTGTTTTTTATTTAGTAGATTGCAGGAGTCAAGATGGTGGTAAAGATGTTCATTTACGTGTTTTTTCGAAGGGCTTGTACAGAACTGGCAAAATGGATATGTCTGTAGTTCGATGGTCCAGAATTGCCTCCAGATTAAAAAAAAAAATGTGCATAACTTTTGTAACTCTGAACTGAGCAGGGAAATAATATTTATCGATGCATAAATCATAAAGGTAGGTAAGAGTTTCACATATTGTAGATGCTGATAGTTTCAGAATTTTTCCACCAATCCCGTCAAGTCCGAGACTTCCTGTCTGCTTCAAATGACATAAGGCTAGGTAAACATCACAAAGTCTCATAGGCGGAACAGATGGAGTTACGTAAATATCCGTAGCATTGCAAAAGTTTTGTTTTGTTTTGTTCCTTTTACATTTTTGGAGTTTATTTGTCTCAGTATTTTTCTTTGACAATGTGTTTCGCGATTCTTGTAAAGTGTTTGTTGAGTTCATTTGCTGTTAAGCTGGTTATGGGACGTATTTTAGACAGAGAAGTTTTATTCGTACGTTTGTTTTGGGCTTTCCATATGGACTTTGGATGTTGTTTATTGAATACAAGTTCAAGAAAAATGTTCTTGTCTGCTGCTTGTTTGAGTGAATTGACTTTATTACGCTGCTTTTTAAATCTGTCCGTCTTGTCTTATATTTCAAGCAGATGGTCGCATAAGAAATAAGCAGCATGTATTTCATCAGTCATCCATTTTGGGTCAGCACTATGCTTTACTCTACGCGTTTTGAATGGCGCATGCTTGTCATAAACAGATTTAAATGTGTGTAACCAGAACTCTAGAGCTTTCTCTGGATCAGTATCATTGTTAACATTTATGAGAGAGAGAGAGAGAGAGAGAGAGAGAGAGAGAGAGAGAGAGAGAGAGAGAGAGAGAGAGAGAGAGAACAAAATGGAAGAAAAATTCCTCAGTCAGATATACAGTTTGTGTAAAGAAAATCGTTTCAGTCGCCACACTTGCTTTCTAATACAAACTGTCCACAATTCAGTTTTGCATTTGTAAAGTTTTTCCCCCATATGCTGCATTTGCACCAGGTCCATGAGGATTGAAGTCACTTTAATCCATAGCCTTTCTTCAACACACAAATAATAATCTTTTCCTATTTGTCAGCATCGTGTGTGATAACGTGGTCACATCCTTCACTCTCCCTCCCCCAGCCCCCACTCTCCACCCCCACCCCCTGCACCTGTGAATTTTTTTTTTTTGCAGACTTCACACACACACACACACACACACACACACACACACACACACACACACACACACACACACACACATACCGTCATAAAGCATACCTGTATCAACACCTGCAGATGTACACCACACCCTCATCGCACTTTACATACCTTCAGTATTGCTTTACACAACTTCTGTAAGTTCTATAATGGCTACTGCTTGAGTATTATCTATGAATCTCTAGGGCTTTCTTCGTCATGGATGTCTGTTGGGGGGGGGGGGGGGTACACAGAGGTGGGGAGTGAGAGGGACAGGCATGTAGCATGGGCACTGCCAAAAAAACAGAAGGAATGCGAGGAGAAATTTAAAAAAAAAAAAAAAGGGGGGGGGGGGGGGGGGATAGTACATGGATTTTTTTTTTTTTTTTTTTGCGCGCGCGCGTACGCAGGCTGATACTCCGGTGCGGACACTCCCTGTATAGACAGGCAAGGATTAATCCCATCTACCCAACAAAGAGAGCGGAGTTTTGTGTGTGTATGGCTTTTTTTTTTTTTTTTTTTTTTTTTTTTTTTTTTTTTTTTTTTTTTTTTATCTCGCCATTAAGGCAGCCATACTCCAAACTTCGGGGAAGATGCATGCTATGTGTAACGTGTCATCCATCGGTCAGTCAGTCAGTCAATCCCCTGACCGCTGGGGTCGTTGGGGGGGGGGGGGGGGGGAGGGGGGAACGTGATGAGGCAGCCGCCGTTTCTCTCCAGGCTCTTCTGTTAGTGGCTGTCTTGAGGAGATCTGGGCATGGTCATTTTGGTCCAGTCCTTTATATTGTCGGACCAGCTCTTTCTCTGCCGTCCTCGTCTGCGCCGTCCTTTCAACGGTACCTTGAAGGATGGTTTTGGAGAGGGGTTATGACGAATGATGTGGCCAAACCATGCCATCTTCCGTCGTTTGACGGTTGCCAGAAGTGGTTCGTGGGGCCCAACAAGGTTAGTGACCAGGTTCCGCACATAAGCATTGGTCTTGTGTTCTTTGTATGAGATGCGGAGTAGTTTCCTCAGGCACCTGGTCTCAAACGCCTGGATTCTTCTTTCTGTTTCGGCCATCAGTGTCATCCATACCAACGGCCAAACTGGCCTTCTCTTCCGAACGTTGGTGATGGGATTTTGCGTGTGTGCAAGACGTTATGCGTGCGTCCACACACGGAACCTCGGTTTATAGTCTCATTCGAAGGACTGTATGGGAAATGGAGTCAGAACCAATGTTAAATCCGAGGGGAAAATCCCTCTGTACCGAAACGGCCGGCGGAGATTCGAACCCGCAACCCCAAGATTACGAGTCCCGGCGCTCTACCACTAGGCTCTTCCGGCCCCCCATTACATGGAATGAAAAGGAATAACTGTAACGTTCGTCGTCACGTCCTAGTGACGAATATTTAGCGCCAAGTGGACAGAAAGGTGGTAGAGGTGGGTTTAGTGATAGCGTAACAGAGGCGGAAAATCCTTTTCATCCATGTGGTTGTTAGCGGGATGGAAGAAGGGGGCAATGTGTGGCTGAATGAGGAACCGGAGAAGGATGGCTATCCGGGGGGGGGGGGGGGGGGGGGGGAGCGGGGGGGAGGGGGGAATGTAAGGGTGGGATCATACGGGGGAGGGGGAGGGGAGGGGGGTAGCATCATGGCTCAGATGGTTGGAAGAGCGCGTGGAGGGAGCGTTTTAGTGTGGATTTATGTAAAGGAGGCTTATTACTACTTGGTGGAGAGAGAGAGAGAGAGAGAGAGAGGGGGGGGGGGGGGGGGAGAACGAGCGCTCACAAACACACAAACACACAGACAAACGCACGCACACACACACACACACACACACACACACACACACACACACACACACACACACACACACACACGCACGCACGCACGCATGCACGCACGCATGCGCACACACACACACACACACACACACACACACACACACACACTCACACACACACACACACACACACACACACACACACACACACACACACATTTACACACACACAAAAGAAAGAGAGTGGGAACGCACTCACACAGACACACATACACGCACGCGTGCGCTCGCAAAGAGAGAGAGAGAGAGAGAGAGGGGGGAGGGGGAGGGGTGGCAGACAGACAGACGAACAGACGGACAGAGAACACTGCTAGTCTGTTTTGACATTGTGCAGAGGACAACACACACACACACACACACACACACACACACACACACACACACACACACACACACACACACACACACACACACCGATCAAATTTCCGGACACAGCTCGAGAGAGAGAGAGAGAGAGAGAGAGAGAGAGAGAGAGAGAGAGAGAGAGAGAGAGAGAGAGAGAGAGAGAGAGAGAGTTTGAAAGCAGACAGGTCCAAAACAAAAGAAAACTGACACAGTCGACAGGGACGACAGGCAGCTGACCGTCACTAATGGTTCGGATGTTGTCAGTTACACGGTCAGTATCGACACTTCCTGAAACTCTAGATTCTTCTTTCAAGAAAACAGCTTTTCACTACGAAGCCTGTTTGTCAGGCTTCAAGTCCCTGCCAAGGGTTACCTCCTCACCTCCCTCACCCCCTCCTCCTCCCGCCAAACCTTCCACACACCCCTTCCGAATCCGCTTCTTTTGTGTTCTAGTGTTTTGCTCCGTTTCCCGCTTCATTATGGGGAAGACACACACACGCGCGCATGCACACGCGCGCTCGCGCTCGCGCGCGCACACACGCATACACACACACACACATACACACACACGCGCGCGCGCGCGCGCGCGCGCGCGCACGCACACACACACACACACACACACACACTGACTGACTGAAACCATTTACTGTCAGATTAACATAGTGTTGTACTCACACACACACACACACACACATGCACACACACATGGACGCATGCACACACGCCCCCCCCCCCCCCCCCCCCCCCCACACACACACACACACATGTACGCGAGTGCGTGTGCGGAGGCACGTACGTAGATACACAGTTGATTCATAGGACTGTCGCTAGAGGGATTTAATGGTGTCTTTCAGCTAATGCCATCAGTATTAGTTCATTTATAGGACTGCCGTTGGACGGACATAGAGATAACTTCACGCTGATACCACCAGCATTGGCAGCTTCATGACGTCAGCACTGGTGAGACGTAGGCCTAATGATAGCGTCATATACATGGTTTCCGTGTGTTCGTTCATTCCTGGCGATTCGCTAGTGGGAAGTCGTAAGATTGCTCACTTCAGGGACGACGTTCGATCACTCAGTCTGTTTCTGTATCACTCATGCAGTCTGTTCCTGTATCACTCAGTCTGCTTCTGTATCACTCATGCAGTCTGTTCCTGTATCACTCTGTCTGTTTCTGTATCACTCATGCAGTCTGTTCCTGTATCACTCAGTCTGTTTCTGTATCACTCATGCAGTCTGTTCCTGTATCACTTAGTCTGTTTCTGTATCACTCAGTCTGTTTCTGTATCACTCATGCAGTCTGTTCCTGTATCACTCAGTCTGTTTCTGTATCACTCAGTCTGTTTCTGTATCACTCAGTCTGTTCCTGTATCACTCAGTCTGTTCCTGTATCACTCAGTCCGTTTCTGTATCAAAGTTGTTGTTGTCAGAAGGGGTGGGGACGGGGAAGGAGGGGGCAGGGTGGTTTAGCAGATGATGTACTGCATGTGTTAAATCGTAACAGGCATGTGTGAGTGCAATCTAAATGACTAAGCAGCAGTGCAGGCATTCCTCGGGTGGGTGGTCCATGATGAGCTGACCTAGAACTGCTGGTAGTGGGACTGGGAGAATCGCCATCTGACAGATCTTTAGTGAAAAGAGGGGAAAAAGGGAGAAAAAAAAGAGAAACAAATAAAACAAAGAAAAGAACAAACGATAAGGGAAAGTAAAAAGAGGGCAATAAAAAAAAGGGGGGAAAAAACGAACCGAAACAAACTGGCAAGAAAAAAGATGAAGGAAAAGAAAAAGAATCATTCCTTGACTTGCGACTATGAATACGTTCTCTAACCATTGAGCTATCACCAGTCACCCCCCTTCCCCGCAGTCCCTTCCAACTCTTTTCTCTTTGATCTCGAAATTTTGAGTAAGTGGAGTTTATGAAGAAAAAGAAAATGTGTGTGCTTCTGCCAGATCACGCGAATGATTGAAAGACAGAACGTATTTATCTAGATTGACCTGCCTGTCCATCCATAGTCAGTAAACATGATCAAACATCAGCAGATAAAAAAAGAGATTAATCACAAACCTATCAAATTTATCAATGATTAAAGACTTCATACAAAAGCGAAGAATGAAAATGAGAGATGATAACGTGACAAAGCATGTGGACCTACAAGAACATTAACTATTTTTGACGAGGACAACTTTTAACTTTCGTCATCTCAACCTGTTCCTTGCGCTGCACAGAGCATGCTTGAGTTCAAACTGTTGCAAACAAAACAACATTTTATGACATGCATCGTGTTGTATTTCATCTGAAAGCTACTCTGATGATGATGATGATGACAATAGTTGATCAGTCGTGGAGTCAGAGTGAGTAAGCTGGCCTTCCGGAGGTTGTCAACCTGTCCGTTCAACGACAGTTTTCCATGAAAATCCCCTTGGCAGCAGAGCATAGAGGGTAACAGAATCTGAGAGTTTTTGTTAAAAAAAAATGTTGATCGATGAGGATCAGGATGTTGTTACGGACATTAATTTTTGTCTGAAACCACATGATAGGGCTGTGCTCTGAATTACTTTCACAATATATCCTGGCGTCCAGATTTGAGAGAAACAGACACCTGCAGTGTTGGTCAGGAAATTGGAGTAACACTCTCAGAAATGTACCCATTTAGTGGATGAAGCTGGACTGTATGATCCCGGTTGAGCCCATGGCAACCTCGGCTCTGGGAACGAGCCGATCGAGACAACACACCCAACCACACAATAATAGGCTCTGATGGGAATCGAACCCACGACCTCCGAACCGGAAGTCCACGACGCTAATCATTTTGCTACAACAGTTGGTCGCTTATTTTTCTTTCATCAAGCAGGTACAGAGCTGCTGCTCTGTACGTCCTACTTTCTAAGTGACCACAGATTCCAATCAATTGTTATAGCATTTCCTTTTCCATCGAACACGCCTTACATAACCAATATGTCCCCCCCCCCCCCCCCCCCCCCCCCCCCCCCGGGGGTCCGCAGTTTCCAGTTAACTCTGATATTACTTTCTTTTTTTTTTCTTTTTTTTTGGACGACAGGGCTTGCATAAACATTGTATACACAATACCTGCATTCTGGATGATCCCAGTTCCAAACGAACTCTGATTTCACTTCATTTTTCATCAGACTGAATGAGTGATGGAGCCAGTGTGTCCATCTTTTGGGTGACGTCATTCTCCAGT
>JADBJO010006649.1:87500-90000 GCA_016801955.1 Conus betulinus | reverse complement strand
TGTAATTTTCATACGTGTGTGTGTGTGTGTGTGTGTGTGTGTGTGTGTGTGTGTGTGTGTGTGTGTGTGTGTGTGTGTGTGTTGCGATGTAATATGTGGTGTGGTATGGTAAGTGTGTGCGCATGTATATGTGTGTATGAGTGCGCGCGCGCATGCATGCGTAAGCGTGGTTTATACTGTTCTCTTTCTCTCTCTTCGATCTCATATACTGGAAGAGATCAGTAAGATACGCTGTCATCATTTGATTGAGTTGACGGTCGAGTCAGTCTTAAAGCTTTTTTTTTTTTTTTTAACCTTACCGCATTACTCCTGTGTGCTGAGTACATAAGGAAACTTACGAATTTATTTGTTTTTTGTTAACTTCGATATGATGCACACTAAGAATAATATGTACTATTTGTTTGTAGGAAAGGAAGAGGGAAATGTTTTGTTCCCGTTACCCCTTCCCCCCTTGTCAAAAGACCTCTTTGGTAATGACAATAAAATATCAAAGTGTCAACGTGTCATAAGTCTCTCTCTCTCTCTCTCTCTCTCTCTCTCTCTCTCTCTCTCTCTCTCTCTCTCTCTCTGAGCATCAAAATCTTGGAGGACTTTTTCTGTCATAGAAGAAGTAAGAAGCGATGACATATAAATTGAAGTAAACCCTGTTGAGCTTTTCCACTTTTTTAATTTCATAAGTCCAAAGGGAACTTAAAACAAAACAAAACCAAAGAAAAATAAAGAAAGAAGAAGAAGAAGAAGAAGAAGAAGAAGAAGAAAGAAGAAGAAAGAAGCACCCCTCTCTCCGTATGCATATTCTGCTAAACCGAATTGACGGCTAGATGCTTTTTTATCACCTCGTCTCGAACATCATCATCGTCAGTCAATTAAACATCATCACTTTCAAAGCCACTACCACCACCAGCACATGCCGAATCATCATCAGACTGTCGCCAGAACTACCACGATGACCACAGCATAACCGCGCACACACACACACACACACACACACACACACACACACACACACACACACACACACACACACACCACCACCACCACCACCACCACCACCACCACCACCGTCATCATCACACCCACCAACAGCAACAACAACGATCACATAAACCACCACCACGAACACCACCACCTTTTTCCAAAGCCAGTTTCACAGAACCTGTAATGTCGAGAGATCCGTAGACGGTGACGGTGCTTCTGCCGCTGTGGTTGCTGCTGCTGCTGCTGCTGCCGCTTCTGCTGTTGCCGCTCTTGTTGCTGCCATTCAGGGCCGTGGTGGAACTGCTCTTGTGTACCAGAGGAGCATGACGAGGAGGGCCAGTTCGGAAATCCATGCTGACACACGGTGATGTATTGAGCAGCCGACGGGTTGTCTTTACAGAAATATATCCTAGTTCGTCACAGAAGGGTTGGGAGGTGGTTTTTTTTTTTTCTTTTCTTTTTGTTTTGTTTCTTTTTTGGTTCTATTCTTTGAAAGTTTCAGTGTCAGTTTCATCAAGGTGTCACAGCGTGCGGACTAGTCCCATATACGCTACGCTTCATCTGCTAAAAGTTTCGAAACCACACTTCTTTTTGAAGAAAAAAAGAAATGTTAGCGAAAAGAAGACCAAAGTTTTTTCTTTCTTTCTTTCTTTCTTTCTTTCTTTTTCCTTTTTTTTTTTAAATAAGATCAAAGGTTTTATTTGTTTATTTTTTTTTTACAGTAAACGGATGATCGCTCTTTTCTGGGGATTGTCTAATCGATCACACGTGTCTGTGTGACTGTTTCATACAAGCTTCAAGTCACTGGTTAGGACTTCGCCAGGAACGCACTATTTTGTTGTTTGTTTGTAGAGATTTGCTTTTGAGTTGGAGTAACACACTCTCTGTAAATCAGATGACTTGATTTGCTGATGACCGCGCTTGTTTAGTAAACGTAATAGTGAAATGAGAAGGAGTTGTAGCACGCTGGTGGAGACTGCAATGTGCGCCTGCCGTAAGCCGAGACCAGGAAAAGATATGACGGACAGGCGTGTACCGATCGCTGTATTTATAGCCTGCCATCAATACTGCTGTTTGTCTCGCCACGGCTGGCTAGAGAAACCCACTTCCCACGGGCGCGTGAGGCCTGGGAGGGAGGGTGAAGAAGGGGAGGGGTGGAGGCATTGTTTAAAAAAAAGAGAGAGAGACTAAAACAGACCTACTGAAAACACGCCAAAAAATATTGAGAGAGAGAGAGAGAGAGAGAGAGAGAGAGAGAGAGAGAGAGAGAGAGAGAGAGAGAGAGAAAATCATACAAAACACGATGGCAAATAACGCTCATATAGTACGCAATGAAAACAGACGTAAATGTGTCTTTTTCAAAGGTTGCAACCAACAGACATCAAATATGCACAAAGCCGACCTCTCTGATCGCAGTCAGCATGAGAAATAATGTGAAATGGGTATTCAACACCCATTAGTTTGCGTTTGATGTAGGGGGGGTGGGGGAGGGGTGGGGAGGGAGAGGGTGTTGTTTTCCGTG
>JADBJO010006649.1:45000-77500 GCA_016801955.1 Conus betulinus | reverse complement strand
GGGATGGATAATGACGTTACTTTTTTTTTTCTCTCTCTTTTCTTTCTTTTTTTTTTGTGTAATCTTAGGACGAACAAGAATGTTTTTTTTGAACAAAAATGTTCTTTTGATTTTTGGTTTTGTTTGGCTTTCCCCTCTCGAACATCTGAATCAACGTTATGTCCTGTTTCCTCACTGACGTTAAAAACCAATCTAGCCTGAGCAAGAATGTTGAATATGAATTTATATGCTTGTGTACTTGAACATGCCTGCCTCATGAATTTCTTGTTATTCTTCCATAGGCCGTACTGATGATACTACTATGTGTAACTGATGTTTCTTATATGCTCGTTCCGCAGGGAGTGTGTGTGCGCGTGCGTGCGTGCGTGCGTGTATGTGTGTGTGTGCACTAATGTGGTGACTCAGACTGATGCTTCTTATCATCATGCTTATCACACACACACATATGCGCGCGCGAACACACACACACACGCATGTATCATCACGCGTGTATGTATTCATTCCCTTGTTATGTATTTTGTTTCGTCTCATTTATCTCAGTAAAACTTCATACTAACAAGTAAAGAACTGAAAGAAAAAAAATAAGAAGGGAAAGAACAAAGATTCTTCATGTTATCTCTTCACAATCTATTCTGGATCGTTAGCAAGTTTTAAATTTCATTCTGCTTTGACCCGCTCCTGTCCAGAGTAGAGTTTGCTATACGTTTTCATGTAGTTGCCGACCTCTATGGGACTCTATACCATCATTCCTATCCTCATTGATCAGCAGCAGAAAACCAGCTTTCAAATTATGTCGTCCTTTATGCCGTCCTCTCAACAAAATTGTTAACTTCAGTTTCAATTTCACCTCCCACTCCTCAACGAGTTCGTACTGAAGTTGTGCGTAGCGGCAAGTTCATGGGGACTGTTGCTGGACAGACATGGTGCTGCCCTCTGGAGCTGGTGTGTGTGTGTGGGCGCGCACGCGCGTGTTGGTGCTCATGTTCGTTTCGTGTCTAAACAATGGCTATTATCAGATGGGAGGGGCGGGGTGGTGTGTCCTGCATATGAGGATCAGAAAAGGCACCACTGAACACCACACCAAGTGACTCAGCAGCAGTGCAGTGTCTCCTCTGGTGGGTTGCCTTATGACAATTTGATATTGAGTGCTCCCCAAGATCTGTTTGTGCCGAGGCCGAGTCAGGTGCAGGGTCAACAGAGGTGTGGTTGTGTATGATGAGCCAGAATTAGAAGTGCGAGAGTACTGCTACTGAAGTGGAACGTAGAGACAGAAAACAAGTTGCTATAATACACAAACTATACTAGTTCTAAGGTGATGAAGATTCCAATTACAAAATCCGGGTATGCACCGGGTATGTATATGTCTCATGAAAAGGTTTCCTCTCAAGCTTTAGGCATGTGTTTGGAGGGTAGCACACTACCCCAAATCAAACTTTTATCATCATATCAACATTCTGATGTAAATTGCGTACCCCCTCCCCTCTGTGTCAGTGTGCGTGTGTGTGCGCAAGTGTGAGTTTGTATGTGCATGTGTGTGTTTGTATGTGCATGTTTGTGTGTGTGCATGTATGCGAATGTGTGCTTGTGTGGTGGTAGGGTTGGTGCTGTGTGTGTGCATGCAAGGCATAATCTTTATCATTTAAGGCTGTTAATAGATATCTGTATATTAAAGAAAATGGTCAACACTGCATATTACTATCATTTTAAGCTATTGATAAATATCCGTAGATTAAAGATACTTTGTTCTTTTCCAGTGAGCCACACCGAAATGGCAAAAGATCAGTACCTACAAGTGGATGTGGAGAAAGCAGCTTATCCCGCAAGTGATACGAACCCATGACCATCAGCTCCAAACACTCTAGCCATTTGACCATGGCCCCTCTCATAACCTTCAATGATATTTGTAGGAATCCACCGTCGCTGAAAAGGGGCATCTAAAGTCTTCATGATCTTTTATTAAGCCTTTGACGACACTGCAGGACTGTGCCGTTAGAAATGAAACAGATAATAAGATGTGTCCTCTAAAGGAAGCTTTGGGTGAACCAGAAATGATCTGAAGAGCATAGTCAAAAGGAATCATGGGAAAGACTAGATGTTTTAGTTGGTTAAACAATCTTATGTTGGTATGAATGTTTTCATGTCAATCATACAAGTTCATTATTCGACGCTTTTGAGCCAAGATTTCGCCCCCTTTATGGTTTGAACTCCTATTCAAAGGACCACATATAAGCTCCTTATGTTTACAACCTTTGTATACTAAGGACCGCATATGCAGTCCAAAGCTTCGAAATTTTTCTCCTAAGTGGGCGAACCTTTTGTACAAAACTACATGTTACAGCTTCTACATACTAATTTAGAGTGCAGGCATACCAGTACTTAGGCTTTGCAAGCTGAGTGCTCATGAGCAGATGCTTTTTACACAATTATCATCAGCTCAGTTTGGTTTGACGTGGCAACGTGGTGTCGTCTGCTACACCGTCAAACACGGGTGGTGAAAGAAACACTACAAATCGCCATTACAACGTGACTGAAGCCCTTGAATTGTTGAAAACAGTTGAATAATTCCAGGGCACAAACCCAGTTATGTATTTTTTTTTTTTGTTCATAGAGTGTGTACCACCCCTATTATTGCATGACACACAAAATCTCAATTTCTTTGTCAAGCACACTGTAATACCAAATAAATAGAAAAATAATTTTGCTATATTGTTTGTGGTTTCTCAATCATTTATAAACATAACTTGAAAAAAATCACAAGTCTGTGTTTATTCAGTTTAAAAAAAAATTTTTTTTTAAATGGGTCAGTTTCTGGGAAGAAGTAGGGGGAGATAATAGCTAGTATAGAATGAGTTAATCTAGCACTGTGAGCAGCAGCCTTTCGCCAGCTGTCTTCTTTCTAGTGACTACAGTTCACTTTCACGGAGGAAGAGCCACATTCTTATTATCTAAACAATAAAGCTGGTGGTGGTTTAAAAGTGTCCATGTCAACCATGCAAGTTCATCGTTTTATGCTTTTGAGCATAAGTCCCATGCCTTTTATGTTTGCAGTTCAGCACTGAATAAGAACTGAATGTTTCCACTTAAACATCTTACCATAGTATCTCATTTATTTTTCACCTAATTTTCTTTTCGCTTTTATTCACCTGTGCGAGTATTTACATTCATTTTGAACAGTCTTTCTTATGTGTTCTGCCAGTGCAAGATGGCTGAATCATGAAATATTTAATTTTCACACCACCTTTTTTTGCTTTAAATTCAGAATGATGTTCTTAAAACTCACAGCACAAAAGCCCAGCCCGATGGGTCACACATTTTCTCCTATAGCGCAATGATTACCAAGACCTAGTGCACAAACTTGTAATTGGGCCCATCAGTCCACTTTTCCTAGTTTTCACGACGCTTCCGTCACTGGACAGCACCAGTAATACCCTGGAAATAAGAATTTTTATGTACAGCAGCAGCATGGTCACCTTTCCTGCTGGCAGCTTAGGGCTCACCCCAAGTCCCATCCTACCGACTTTCTGCAGTTCTTTCCCTTGATTATTGATCACCTGTGATCAAAGCTTTTTTTCTTTACATTTATGGTAAAGTAAGATAATCTTGCTTATAGCCCAGCCAACCACAAAAGGCCTTAACAGGGCTGTCACAGCGTTGAAGTCAACCACTTTTTTTTTTTCTTTTTTTTTCAAAAAAAAAAAAAAAAAACACCTCATTCACACCACCCTTTAAAACAATTTTTTTCCTGTTGTCATTAATGGAATACTTTACAAAAATAAGCCTAAACATACACATTTACTGAGACCAAAAAAAGCAGAATTTTTTTTTAAATGGTTGCATACATATCAAAAAAAAAAAAAGTGAAAAATTCAATAACTGTTGCGAGTTAAAAGATGCAGCTTCTCTCTCTCTCTCTATATATATATATATATATATATATATATATATATATATATATATATATATATATATATATATATATATATATATATATATGTGTGTGTGCACACACACACTCACAAATGTGTGCCAAACAGATTCATCATGAGGTAGAAGCCTGTAAGACTAACAAAATACAAACTCATTTGGTAATTGATGTCGTACAGTGAAGATAAGTAGGTCCACATCTATTTCAGCAGAGATATGCCTGTATTGAATCATGTAATGCTCTCATGGCATACACATTTTGTAGACACTCACACACACACCAAACGCACCTCAAACACAATTCACACAAAAGATTTTTCTTTTTTTTCTTTTTCTTATTTTTTTTTTTTTTAGGAAATTATCAGTTTATGGATGACCAACAACAATACACATACAATGTGGAGGCTGCTTTGTCAGGTGTGCTCACATTTTCCTGTAATCGTGGGACCAGGACCTCAATATACATCTCAACATCTACGTTTCGTATTCACATCTCAGTTCTATCACAGAACATATATACATCCACATCATCCAACCATTCAATACTGAATGTTCACATTTTTCAAAACTACCACAGTTAAATGAAGATTTTGTCCGTTTCTAATCAAAACTATTTTTGCATTGATGCCTTTCTGCACTGACGTCTAATGTCTTTCGCTTTAAAAGAAATACACAAACTACAGTTGACGGTACCAACACCTGACATTTCAACACGCAATAGTCATACTACCAGTCACTGGAAATAAAGAAACCTTACTGTTCCTAAACATAACAATCAACAATCAATTTTTTTTTTCCAATTCAAGAAACAGTGTCATCATGTTTGTTCTGTGTTCAACATGTGTACAGTATGCAAGTACAAAATAATGTCAATACTTTCCTGTTCAACCTCTTTTTAACTCTCTTCTTTAGTTTCTCATAACGCTTTAGCTATTACTTTCAAGGATTCCTGTCAACACCAGCAGAAATAACCAGGAAAATGCATGTACAACTGTCAATGTATAGGACGTATGCATGAGATTTGTGTCTTCAGTAGAAAGCAATAAATAGATGACCTTTATGAGCATGAAACCACTGGCAGAAACTACAAAATTCGCAATGAAGGACTAGGCATTTTTTGTTCTGATGAATGCTGCCTGCTAATGAATTTGATTTAAAAACAAACAAAAAAAAAAAAAAAAAAAAAAACTGGCCTTTGTTAATTAGTTTAAATGTCCGTGTTTGTCTATTATGGGTTTTTTTTCACACAACTATCCAGCATTTGATCATTGGGTATATAGTCACAACCATGCTTATCTTTACTTCTATGGTAAACTATTCAGTGTCCACATCACATTTATATAATATATGCTGGAATAAATTGCCTACTTAACTGTCATGAGCAATCCAACCCGCTTTTTTTTTTTTTTTTTTTTTCTCAACAGAACTAAGTTTTGCATCTATTCAAGAACACATTATTACAGAATTACAGACTTCCATATGGAGATCTTGAAAGAAGAAATTCAAACAAGCTACTTCTACATTTTCTTAAGTTTTCCCTCGCACATCTTCATATCCCACACAATGGAAAACTTTTAAATGCCAAGTAGAACTTCACAAAGCAAGCACGATGACCTGAAAAAAAACTGTACAGTTCTGTTAACACATCCCAACATGAGAAGGGGAAAAAAATTTATTCTAAAGTCAAGACACGTTAACCACCAAACCTCTCCACGCTGATCATCACTACGACACACTGTGCACGATTCCAATCTGCAGTTCATGGTCATCCTGTCGACAGTTTAACTGTCACCCACCAGCTTGCGAAGATGGGGGGTATCAAACGATTTGGGTCGCTCGATGGGGAGACCGAAGGCGCGATCCCAAATAAGGGATGCCAGACAGCCCAGAGCTCGTGACACACCGAACAGGACTGTGTAGTAGTTCATTTCCGTCATCTTGTAGTAGTACTGCAAAAAAAACCACCATCCATGTCATTCTCTTCATTCAAAGGGGAAAATTGCTTCACTCCCTGCGCACACACACACACACACACAAAAACAAAAACAGCACAGCTGACATCTACAGCTCACGAAAAGCTGCCATTTTTCACATACAATGAAATGTTTTGGGTTTTTTTTTTTTCTTTCTCCATCAAAGCAAGTAAAATTTTCCTCTTCCTGATTTTTGTAAAAGCTGGATATTTGCTTGTTTGTTCGTTTGTTTTTATCACCTGTCATCATGCACACAGTACAGAGCCAAGAGCTACCGGATCTTGTAGCTATCACAGTAGACGTAGGTTCTTCCAACACAGATTACCCGATTCATCAGTATAATTTGGCACAAATTCGTGCCCTCTCATCACTTTTGCGAAATCCCTGACCTTTATTTCTGCTATTGGAAACAGCTATGTAACAGCATGTCGTTTCAAAAACAGACTTGACTTGGTCAGATGTGATTTCATGTGCAAGGGATATCAAGAGCCATTTATGTTTAGTCAAAACACCCAAATTGGATACACAAACTGAACACTATGTTTATATTCCAAAAGTGCAATTATCGCCCAAGAATTTTGTCTACATTTTTTCTTTACCTTGTAAAAAAAATTTCTTTACTTAGCTGTACTCATTTTATTTTTGTCAAGCATGTCCAAACTACAACGAAATCATACTGTAAACAGGTCTGGTCAACAAATCACAACTAGGAGCGCTAGCGTGCAGTCTCATTCACCTTAAAACTGCTACTAAAGTACTTTTAAACAAAAATGAGCATATTTTCAACACACGAGTGTGTTTTTTTTATCTTCCAAATTTTGTTTGAAAACCGGGGAAGGGGGGTGAGATGGATAGGTGGTGGTGGTGGTGGTGGTGGGGAGAATGACTACAGAAAACTGTTCACCCGTAGACGCCTACCTGCAGCAAGACACCACTGTGGGCATCCACGTTGGGCCAAGGGTTCTTGGCTTGCCCTGTTCGAGGAGGATGTCGGGCACCACCTTGTACAGCTGGGCCACCAGGCGGAACATGGGGTCATTGGGCAGGTGCTTGTAGGCAAACTCCTGCTGGCACATGTAGCGAGGGTCCGTCTTGCGCAGCACGGCGTGGCCGTAGCCTGGCACCACCTGAAACAGCGTGACCCGTACACTTCACCATTTGCTCTGACTCTTCCGATCCAACGTCTTTGCCTTCACTGCGTACTTAAGTTGAATCTGCACCGTTATGGTAAAAGCACCAAGTTCAATTTTCCTGCTACTACTACACTTCACAGATCTACTACACACATGCTAACTTCTCCTGAAGAAAAATTCAGTTCCAGTCTAGTTCACCTTTTCCTGCTACTGCTACATACTACACATCTGCTACTACTTCTCCTAAAAAAACATCAGTTCCAGTTTCACAATGCAATTTCAATTCTTTTGTGGCTCAGTGAAAACAGAACTCTTGATGCAGAACAGTTACCTTTCTCTCATTAAAATATCTTTTATTACAATGCATTCTTTTAAAACCTTTTTTTCATCTGAAGCACAAATTCTTAAGTTCCAACATCTGTGCTCAGGGCCCTATAGCTTATCAGGCCCCTGATCTAAGCCTTGCTGTAAGTGCTGACCAGTTTAAGATTCTATTCATTAAATGGTGTTTTATTTGTTTTTAATGACTTACTCTTTCATGAATTATTATGTACAGTATATCACTGAAATAAGAACAAATTTTCTTTACGAGGATGCAAATGATTCCACTGTTTTAAAAAAAATTTTAAGCAATATATTCCCAACTAAAAGTAAAGAAAAATAAAGTCTGTCAAAATTACAAAGACCTGTAAACAGTTACCATTTTCAAAAATACTTCAATACAAATGCACACTTTACATTATTAGTGAAACAAGTTTGAGCACTGCACTGAAATCGATTAATCAGTGATGCCACCACTTGTGTTGTTGCCATTTTTCATTCAAATTCGTTTGAAATTGGATATACAACTAAACAGAACCTTTTACTGCTTATTTGTGACTCATTTTTAGCCTTTTTGGCCATCCACATAAAGGTGCAAGTGTTCCAAAACACTCGAATCGTACTTGACCACAGACTCAACAGCGGAGCAAGGATTCTGTTGGTTAATTTTGCACCCCTCAAATTCATGTCAGCCTTAGCGCAAAAGCTTGCGCACATAAAATGAGTGATGCTGGCAGGTTCTGAGACTGGGTCGAGTCCACTGACAAATGCTCAACATGGTCTGCGGACGTTTATGTTGAACTATGTGACGAGGGTGGTGTTTGGGGGGGGGGGGTATCCAAACACAGAGGGTATGGCACAAGCTTTTCCTTCATTCAGGAAGATCTCAAAATAGTGGAACTAGTCCTACCTAGACAACTTGCTGACTGGTCCATTTCTTTTTCTTTTACTAAGAGTTGTTCTCATGACAGAGGAATTGAACAAAAATTGAGTTTTTGCTCTAGCACGTAGCAATACAAAAAAGAGCAACAGTTCTTCAGAACTGTTCAGAACTAAAAGGTAACAAAGTACAGTTTCTTGAATTAAACGAAATGTTAATCTAAATTAGTTTTTTTTTTAAATTCACTTTTCTTTTTATTTTCTTCTTTTTAAAAAGTTTATGACAGCATTCAAACAACATTATTCCGTCGGCTGATCAAGATTTGGCACCTTGGTCCACGATTCAAAACTTGACCAAGCATCAGCATATTCTTACCAAACATACTGCAAAAAAGCACCTGATTTCAACCTGAAATGTCCTATCCAACACTATAATCTCCCCTCTCTTAACTTTTTTTTTTTTTTTTTAAATCACCACTCTGCATTTTTACACTGGAAGAGATACGGCTTCATCACAAACTTCAAGTCAGCAACCAACCAAGATTTCAGTTTGGCCAAACTGGCTTTGTTAATGTCAATCTCTAACATTTTCTGAAGAAATAAATTCACTTCTGAACAAAACACTTTTATAACTTTGTTGGTGGTTACATTTCTGAATAAATCTGCTACTTCTGTGAAGTTTGTCTGAACTGCTGCTGTAACTGCTGAACATAACTTCAGCATCTGCCATTTGCAATCATCGGTTTCCTTTATAAAAACAAACTAATCAAATTCATTTTCACTCTGAATCCAGGCAACTATTTATCAAAATGTTGCTAAATCTTTAACTCTCTCGTCACAGACGCTGTAGCATTTTCCGATGACATTACGCTTCCGTACAAACGAATGCTATCGTTTCGGCCTACACAGGTTTTCATGTGGTGATAGCGTAATCAGTAGACCACAAGCAGCTATAAATAGTATCGTCAGCATTCCTTTGTTCGCCTGCCCAGTGGTTTCGTGTGCCCCATCACCCACTTTGCATCAGTTGCTGATTGACTACAACAACCCACATGACTTAGTGATCTGCACAGAGTGTGAAACATAGCGTCTGAATCAAGTTCTGCTAATGTGTTGGAGCAAAGTCGAGTCCATCGGCAATGTTTTAGCATTCCTAAAGTTACTGAAATGCTACAAACGAAAGGTTTTATATTATCTCTCATTTTGTATTTTTCGTGATTTTTTTTTACAAACCATAACAAATGGCCAGTCCACAGGGAAAAACAAGGGAGAGAACTGTCCGTCTTGAGTGACTTAATGGTTCCAATGACATAGTTAGCCAAACAGTGTGATGAGGGCACAACTTCCACGACTAACAGTACCCATAGTGTCACATTCACGTGTTTCCTTGACACTAGGTAAATCTATACAACAGTGCGTTTCTCCTAGTGTCTACAATCTATGCACCAGTGCATTTCCCGCATGAAAAAGGTTAATTCTGTGAATGTTGCCACACCTATTACTTTCACATTCAGCATGTTGGGTGTGTGTTAAACTCTACATTCAGTTTCATTCAAGCTTATGTCATGCCTGTTCAGCAGGTTTCTGAACTCATATTCAGTCCTAGTCCATGATCAACTGTTTTGTGATACTATACAAAAAACAACAACAAAAGCAACAAACAAACTGGTCAAACAAGCTACAATGCAACACACACCTACTGCAAAGAATCCCTACAATCATGCTATGCTTATACACAATAACTGTTTTTTTTTTTTTTTTTTTATTCCATTCATCATAATGAAACTGCATTTATCACTCACTTAGAAACTGAAAGAGAACTACAGCATTCATGCATTAAAGAAAACAACTTGCGATGCAGAGAGTATCAAAAAGAGAAGGGCAATACATCAAACAGTGCATATAACAATAATCAAGGAAGCTGGCTTAGATGACTGAAGTCAAATATGTTTGAGCGATCTGGCAGACGTGCACGGACGCTCTAGGCTCTTTGCTCTACCTGTCCTGATTTGAGTGTGTTCCAGATAAAGTCCTTCAGCTGCTGATCAGACACTTCTCCACCCAGCTGCTCCATCAGCTTGGTGATCCACACCAACACTTCCTGCAACATCACCAAAATATGGACGTTCATGAAGTCACAGGTTTTCACTCTGAGACACAAAGTTGTAGTCCGCCTAACCTGATTTTCACACAGTATAAAAGAGTGGGAGAGTGGGCAGAGGGTTCAAATGGTTGAAAGAAAACTTTGTATATGCCATTACATACTGAGATATGCACAATCATTTCCCCCATTTTTCATTTCAATGGAAGATGGTGAAGAGACAATCATTTAGTTCTTTTTTTTCCTGTTCTTGTGACTTATGTATGCAACCATAAAAGTAGCAGTTTGGTAAGTCCATTATTCACCACAAATGTTTGCAATTAATGTGGTCTGGTGCACTGTTGGTCACATAAGCAGAATCACTTGCTAACTTCTTATCTGTCTAACACAGGCCATAGATCTGGTAGATTCAACTTCTCCCACCTATCCAACAAAGCTTAGGTTCCTTCTGTCTTGTTGCAAAAGTGGATTAAACTTCCCCGCCTATCAAACTAAGAAAGCACAGATGTTCTTCCCGACTTGTTGTACGAAGTCCATCACAGCTTTCATGATGTCATACCAATAGTATAATTTCCTCTTCATCTTCACTCTGAAATGTTTATTAATTCACCACTATGAATGCTGATCATAACAAGTTTTGAAAGAAGAAAGCATTCACTGAACAGAAGAGGGAAACGACAATGTTCAATAAAACGCAACGATGGAAACACAGATAAAACACACAATACCATAAATCAGTTGCTCTACTCCAAATGAGATCATCATTCAACTGAAATAGGCATCGCATACATCTATGCATACGTGTGTATGTATGCATGAATGCAATATGCACAGCTGTCTGGAAGTGGAGAATGTGTGAGAACAAAATGTCTGGAACAAAACTTTCTGGATGAAACTGGACAGGCTGGTACATCTTAGGTACTGGACTTTCTCAGAGTATGAAAGTAACACAATTAAAAGAGTAAAACAAAAAACCCAGCCACAATAAAACCACACACCCTAGGCAAGATAAAAGAAAGCTCTTGTCCCTGAACCTGTACATGGAGGCTGCGGGGAAAGCTAACAATACTTGGCAATTTGGGCCCCCAAAACCTCTCCCCTTACAAATTTTAGTCCTTCATACATGCACAGTACGCCAAACTGTCACTTCTCAGCTTATCAAAACAATGAAAACGTCCAATTTTCACATATCCAATTTAGCCACAAGCCACTCCCATCTCCATTTCTTTGTCATATCTGCATCAATGTCATCTGTACAAGAATTGCACGACTATGTTTCCCTTCACATTTTTCTGTTTTTCAATTTTTCAATTTTGAATACCCCTTTTGTTAAACCCAACGGCAGAAAGGCTCTTAAATATAACAAAGATGCATGAAAGATATTAGTCCTCATTGTGATGATCTGTTTTTGTGTATGAGAGGCCTGAAAAAAACAAATGGTTTTGTCATCCACCAATTTTGTGCGTATGTTCTTCGCCCCCCCCCCCCGACTGCCTATTTCAAAAACACTTTTGAAGACCATACCTCTGGATAAAACATTCAGAAAAGTGTCAATGAAAGCTTTAAAATGCACAAAAGCACCTGTGCACGCATCCACGCAAATACACACAAAAAGAAGACAAGCAAGCAAAACAAACAAAAAAAAAGCACTTATTTAAGGTATTCAGACTGAAAATCAAGATCTGATCATGCATTCATGAGAAGAAAATTGAAATACATCAAGTTACAAATGCTTTCAACTTGTGAGGAATGCTGGCCTACAGATAAAAAGAAACAAACAAAAAAAAAAACCCAGGTCATCAGTTTGAAACCTACGCTAAGCACAGGGTGTTAAGTCTTTTGGCTGAGATAATAAACCAATGTCCCAAGTGAAACAATATGTAACACAAAGACAAAATCGAATGAACAAACAAATAAACAGAGAAAAAAGCAAAAACAATGCAGCAACTGTGCACAGACACAGCTGTCCAAACATTCCAAACAGATGAGAACCCAGAATGGATTATGTGCCAGCTGGAGCACTGAAGCTCAGAGGGCTAGAAGTCATGAAGGCATTGGCAAAAAAGAGCTGAGGCCAGACACACTAAAGCACTAGTAATGCTTCTGCCTTAAACGGGAAAACCTGCACACTGTCATAATTACAAGACCATCAGTTTAATCTGATCACAGCCTGTCAAAAACAAGTTCATCGTAGTTATCTCATCACTTACAACTTTGATTATATTTTTTTTGTTTGTGCACAGGAAGAAACACTGATACATTCACTATGGCAAAGTATATCTGTCAGAAATGTTGGGGCATAGCCTGCAGCCTGGCTGCATGAAAGATGCAATGATCATAACCAGTTTTCTCTGTCCGATTCTTGTTACATTTGGATGGAAATCAAATCAAATGATGCCACAGATAGTGCTATTCTTCTGGCTAAATCTTATATTTTTTTCAGTTTTAATGATTAAAAAAAAAAAAAAAAAATCCTCCTAGCATTGCAGCTTTTAAAAAAAGTTTCGAGGCACATGGATCAACGCATATAATTTCAAGAATGTGGAATCACTACAAACAACTTTACTGACTGAAGCAAATATATCTTTATCAACTGT
This sequence comes from Conus betulinus, assembly GCA_016801955.1. Classification (NCBI taxonomy): domain Eukaryota; kingdom Metazoa; phylum Mollusca; class Gastropoda; order Neogastropoda; family Conidae; genus Conus; species Conus betulinus. The sequence continues at coordinate 64,572 of JADBJO010006649.1, read as the reverse complement.
TTAACGACAGGTCTTCCTATGAGGTGTTTTTAAGTTAAACATTATTCCCAATACTAACTGTTATGGTGGAATATAAATGGCTATGAATGTTACCAGCTTACCAACGCCATTGTTATTTACACCACCGTTATTGTGGACAATGGAATTTCTTTGTGTGCCTCTGTGTGTGTGTGTGTGTGTGTGTGTGTGTGTGTGTGTGTGTGTGTGTGTGTGTGTAATGTAATGTAAAAGGATATTTATAGGGCGCGCTTTACCTCATGAGAGCCCAAAGCACAAATTGCAGAAAACACATGATAAAATTCTAATTCTAATTCACACACACACACACACACACACACACACACACACCACCATATGTGTGTGTATGTGTGTGTGAGATATAACCCTTGGGCTATTAAAAAAAAAAAAAAACATTCAGCTGTTGACATAAGCAGTTTGAACAAACTTTCAATAATTCTATTAGACTTGCAAAACTTGATTTTCTTTTTTTCTTTTTGCATGAGCCACTTAACTGTTAGCTGACGGTGAACAGAAATCCTTGCTTTATGTAACAGCGTGACCTTGACTGCACTGAACCATAAGATGATGTCCAGTACCACAAGAGTATGCTGCACTGGAAATCTACCAAATTGTAGGCACGTCACACTCACCCCAAAAGTTAAAAGTGTCTATAGTAATGAAGCAAGCAAAATTCAGGGTGAAAAAAAAAATGCTTGTTTCAGTACAACCTACTGCTTGTTTCAGTTCAGTCTATTTCCCCCTAATATTTGCATGAAAAAGGTACGAATACACTCTGGTCTGAGATGGACCTGAAACACAGAACTTCCCACAGAAAATAAAAGTGGATAAGCCTCTGGTGATAATTGTTCTTCTCCCATAGCTGCAGAAGGCTAACACTACAATGTTTGAGAGAAAATTTCAACGTCTGAATGGTTCAAGAATAAATGTTACTGAGAGGTGCTCCACATCTTGAAACTCATGAACATGTCAGGCAACTAATATGCTGGCAGACAAAAAACATATCAGTTTTTGAATGCCATAAGCGTGCCTTGTACAGAAATTTAAAATTACACTCTCATGACTCCATATCCAGATCACTCTACGTACAATCAATGTAGGACATTCAGAGGCAGATAAAGTAAGTCCTACATGGACAACGTACAGGACTGGATTGTTTTTCAAGACCTCTACAGTGTTTGTCATAGCATCCTACAACAATCACTGAACACAATATTTACAAATGTCTTTGTGGTACATACAGATGTCAACACATCTAGGGAAAAAAAGGGGGACAACACCCCCCATGGCATTCACCAATGGCAGTTTCATCTGCTGGGATAACAGCAGCCTGAATTTCAAATGCGTGTGGCAACATACAAATAATACAATGAGATGAAACAACAGTACTGAAACATACAATGCCACTGCCATAACCCACATACACACACACACGCACACACACACACACACACATGTGCATGCATGTACATCAAAAATTGCACACTGGTATACACACACACACTCAAAGGTAAAAAAAAAGTAACAAACACCTGGTTAGCTAATCCATGCAGAGGTCCGGCCAAACCGTTCATACCAGCAGCAAAAGCCAGGTAGGGGTCAGAGAGCGCACTGCCCCCACAGGTGGCAGGTGTGTGAGCGCTCACGTTCCCTCCTTCGTGGTCACTGACACACACAACCATGCACATTTCAGTCCCAACACCGAATCATCAATCATACCAAATCTATAAAGGATCTCAAAAAAAAAAAAACCCAAAACTATGACTGGTCATTTTACTCACTCCACCTAACAAAAATGCTGTATAAATACTTCAATGACCAATATATCACAGCTCTGCCTACTTTGCTAGACAAAACTGTTGTAACCAGATATATAAAAAGTGAACAAGCCACAGTGTGTGACAGTTGTTTACTATCCAAAACTCAAAAAATATATTCTATGCTGTACTAAAACTAAAGAATGAAGTCAGAAATCAAAACAACGGAGACTTATCAAACAAGAGCTGTTACCACAGATATAATCTCCTCCACTTAATTGTGTGACAGAGTGACATGGTGACGGATGCTGTCATACAGACTTTCTGGTGAAATGCTTCTGACATTGCTATTACTATCCCATTCTGATTTAGAATATAGCCCTTTCCAGTATTATCAATGATTTCTTTTTTTAAACAAGCCAATTCTGAAACATAAAAAAAAACCCATAAGAAAATTGCGAAAAAAAGGGGGCTCTTTCAGCATTGAAAACATGGATTCTCTTATTCACATTCCCGTTATCAAAATCAGTCTCTGTTCTGAATCAGAATCCTCCTCCTCATGATCATAATCGGTGAGAGGGATGGGGGGGGTGATGGCGGCGGCGGCGGCGTGGGAGTGGGAAAGAAGCCATTTTGTTTTGAACTGAGATGTCATCCCACCAGAACACACCCGCCATGGTGTCCAATTAATCAAGAGGCCAGGACCACGAAACGTGTCTTAAGCCCTTCAAAGCTTTGGGTTGAAGATTATATATACAGCGAACAGCCACCAACTAAACCAATCCCCCTGATCATGCCCATCCTCCAGGAATAGTTTGCAGAGCTGCGCTAGGGTTCTCTTTGTCCAGCAAGAGAACTGCTTGTTTTGACCCAGCCCTTGCAGAGGTAGCCAACTGATACACAGGAGCCAGTGTGCATCTCCAATCTAGAAGAGGTCCGAACTAAAAAGATGTGTTGAGAGCACCTGCCCTCTCAGGATCTCATTCCTCTCTGTCACAGCTCACACTGCATGACAAATGCAGTAAGTAGTCTTAGGAAAGCCACAGAGAAAAGAAAAATGTGGAAAAGAAGGCCTCACGGTGAATAAAAGATAGAAAAGACCCATTCAGAGAGGCAGAAGGAAGAACAGGACAAAGATGGGTTACACTCTGTCAGCAGCAAAAATTGGTTATACAGGCCTAGGAGTGTTTTGGAAAACTAGCCTTTCATCCCCTGTCAGCAAAACCCAAGAGGTCACTGAACCATGCAAGCCGTCCGACCATGACCATGTCACAACCCCCTGAGGGATAATTTTTTTCTGAAAGGTTACGTGTTACTCCTACACTAAATCACTTCATGCTGCACTGTCTCACATTAAATGCATTACACTTTTCTACACTGCACCCTATGTAAGACTACCGACAATCCAACCTGTGAATGGTGAGGTAAAGGCGCATGAGCTCTGTGAAGTTGGGGTCCTGGTAGCCCAGCATGGAGGTGAAGTTCCAGCTCCAGTCTTTGGATGTGTCGATGGCACAGGGGGTTCCCTTCACGGTACAGGTTACAGTAAATGATGGAAGCCACCGTAGGCAGCTTTGCGATCAAGTCCATGGAATCTTCGTACACATACTGGTAAAACATGCATGCAACATGAGTTCTCACACGCTGGTGGCAAAAATATATCAAACAATAGCTTTAAATCTGCATTAGAACAAGATTATTTCCATTTTAAAAAGTTAGACACAGACTTATATGTGGCACCTGCCTTAGTAAGTTAGTGAACAGAAAAAAAATGCTAATCCAAGACAGAGTGACAAATTGATTATAAATTATTATCAATAAATAATTAACACAGATCGATACTTTCCAAATAAAGCAGAGTATCATTGTGTGATAAATCAAGCACATGAAGTAATATTCTAAGCAGCAAATCAAACAGTACTACCTGTTTCCACAATAACATCAAATAAAACCAGCCCATCATCTATTGGCCTTTGTGACTGGGAATTTAACAGAACTGAGTAATGTGAGGAAATCCAAAAAGAAAGTTCCAAATGAAGTAAACGTGATTATTTCTGGTTGGGTAATTTAGTAACAAACATTTGGATCATGTCGGGCTATTCATGTGTATGTGGCAAAACGCCAGCAAAGGAAAGGCAGCCTCTCTGAACTCTGACGTTGCCCTTCAAAGACCAAAAAGCACTCCCACTGTCCCCATTCACCCTCCCCTACCACATTTCCTTTCCCCCTCGGCACACACTCCTTCCCTTCTGCCTTTACCTTTTCCTTGCTGCTTCCCCCTTTCATCACGCTTGGAACATTGAATAAATTGTTAGCAATTGCTTCTCTTGCTCGGTTTGTTCCACCGAAACTTTCCAATTTTCATATCTTATGAATTTTGTGTTTTCATCTACTTGTATTGTGTGACCTCCACACAGCAAGGAATGTTTTCCACCCTCAGAGTTATAAACACAGCAGTACAGTACCTCCCAGTATTTGGATTTGTGGACACCGTCAGCGTAGGCCTTGGCAAACTTGCTTTCTGAGTTGAGGGCGGTGATAGCAGCACTGAACTGAGACATAGGATGCAGGTTGCTGGGGAAGTTGTTCAACATGGTAATCACATGATTGGGCAGGGCCGCACGCTCATTCCATTCCTGCAAAATAATAAAAGGTTCCGAGTCATGACTGTTCGATCACCCAGGCTGAATTTGCGATTCCTTTCAGTATCAACAGCACGCACAACATCTGAAACATCCCCCAACTGGCATGTCAAGAAAACACCATGGGGTCCATTCTGTACACACTATTACCACTCAAGAACTTTGTCTATATACATCATATTTGTCATACTGTCACCATATTTTCGCCAAACATGAATATAAAAGATGGCAAATTCCTATAGGTAAACAGGTCTGCTTCAGTTTACTTTAGTCTCACAACATTATTTACCTACAAACACATTCACACACACAGACAGACCACACACACACACAAGCTCATTATTCAATATGTGCTTAAAAAGAGAAAAAAAAAAGTACATGCACCATTACCTTGGTAATGGAAGCAACCTGCTCCTGGGTTGGCACTTCACCGGTCACCAACAGCCAGAACAGACCTTCTGGCAATGGCTCCTCTCCTCCACTGGCCTTGGGCAATATTTTTTGGCATTCTGGTATACTATAGCCACGGAAACGGATTCTTCATCCGGATCCAGAACTGAAGTCTCTGTCACCAGGCCCCGGATACCACGCATTCCACCGTACATCTGTATCAGGTCACATTGTGTGAAGTACATCACTGCATGCATTCATGCTTAGTTCTTAATGTGCTAGTAAACAACATCCAACAGCTAGAACAAGAATCACAGTACACCACTGTAAATCCACCTAATGACTACTAGGAATTCACTATAACTCATTGTTCATATAAATATCATTATCATCAACACAATTTTGTACAATGTGACAACTGCAATAACACTATATGTACGTATCTACGCAAAATATGTACACAACATTTTCAAATGAACAAGCCATGAAAGTCACAGAGCTGAGGAAACATATCACTGTGTGATATTTCGCCTCATCAATAAGTGCCAGTCTCTTGAATGTGCTACTCTTGTTTCAATTAAAAGGCAAACCAAAGAAAATAAGGACACGATCAAGATATCTGGTTCAAACGTTTTTGCATTCTATTTATTAAAGTTACAAACCTATGATGCAAGTGAAACAAGTTGTCAACGGAAAGATACTTGTTTTCCTCTCTCGACTTCACATCTGTCTTCCTATCTTCCTCAACAGCAGCGGCTCATGTTTATCAATATATCAGGTTACCAATGCAACATTTCAAGAATGTCTGACAAACTGTGAAGTATGTCTCACGCTTACCTGTCAAAACACTCCCTTAATCCTACTCAGCGTGAACAACACTTTGCCAATGGGGCTAAACTGTACTTCCAATCACCTCAACAACTTGGACTGCCAGAGTGATCTCCCTTGACACACATGGGACTATCGGCTTGTGATGTGCCAGTCTGTTTCCTTTCTTTCCTCAGCAGGAGAACAGAGCAGTTGTCTTCTCCCGTTTTTGTTGTTCTTATTCTTCAAGTTATGGAACCTCTAAAGAGGCCTTACAAAATCGAATTTGTAAGAGATATGCAAACCTTGTTTACCTTGCCTTCACAAAGCAGCATTTTGCATGAAAAGAAAGTGTTCATGCCAACAGCTGTACTAAAGACTTCCGTCTCCACAGTCAATAATAAACGTTTAAGATCAAACTGCATCCAGTTGTCTGCTTTTGTGGACTAACACAGTGAAGTGATTTCAAGCCAGCATGTTTGCAGTCAATGGCTCATTCAGAGTGCTTCCTTAAAACAGTGCTGTGGAAAAAAAAATACCAGTTCAAGTGAACTAACTCTGACAGTCTATTCCAATCATGCAAAAGTTTACAGAATCTGATGAATCACCTATCTAGATATATACAAAACTGGAAAAGACAAGTTTTGCAAACAGAAATGAAACTTATGTGGTTTTCAGTCAGGCTTTTTTTTTCAACCACTTTAACTTGTACACAAACATGATAAATGTCTTTAGGAGCAAGAGGTCAAAAGGGAAATACCATCTATAACCTTCACTTACCATATCGACAGTCACTTCTCCCACCTTCGCTGTTCCCTTTCTCTTCCTAAACTCCACAATTCCTTCTGTTTCTCTGGAATGAGGCTCTCCAGGGCATCTCTGAGGCTCTGCACATGTACATATATGCACATATGCTCATGTTGCACTTCCACAATCCCTACTGTACACACAAAATAAGCAATGCACATACTCCCACAAAATGCACACTGAAATTAACATAAAAACTCAAGTCATCACAGAACACACTGAATGTGAGGAGTATCTTAATTATACATGTAGCTCAGCTCTGGATGATAAGCCTTTGCCCCTTTTTAAGTTCTTTTTCAAAGGAAATAACGCCACTCTCTATTATGCTTATCATGACACCAGGGGCATTCTTATCAAAATACTTAATACATCAAATGAAGAGGGACAAAGCACATAGCAACTTTTTCTCCCACGCATGCAATCCCAAAATTCATGTATATATGCCAGCACTGCAGCTGTTCCCATTGGCTGAGCCGACATATGCACTGGTAGTGTAAAAGAAAAATATGTATATATATTAAACATTCTTCTCTTTTTTTTCTTTTACTCTTTCATGAATGCAATCATGTTTTATATCTAAGTCCTAGCTAACAGAAAAAGGTGTGTGTGCATGGTTTATCTTTTTTTTTTTTTTTTTTTTTTGTACTCCCATTTCTTACAGAACAGGGAGTACTTTACAATGTGAACAATGAAATGCTGTCTGTGTATCTGTATGTCTGTCTGTGTGTCTGTCCGTGGTCAAAATGTATTCCACTCGCTCCAGACAAATCTTCTGGGCCGATCTTTCTGAAAATTTGTACATACATTCATTATGGTCATGGATGATGCCTGGTGTTTTATTTTAGAATAACCATTACTAACAGCTATAACGGCCCAAAATGGTTTTCCTTCTTTATGAAATATCTCAGAAAGTGCTTGTATTCAAGATAAACTGGGAGTACGTTTATATGCTTTGCTCTTTCTTTTTTTTTTTTTAAATACAGATGGGCATTTTCATATATATAGAACTTACAACATGGAATGTTGTACGTTTGCATGTCTGCCAGTCAAAATTATGCGGTTTTTTTTTTCTTCCATATCATGACAAAGTTAATGCTTTGCCCTTTCTGTTGAACAGGCATCCTTTGTACAAAGAGGTGTAAAATGAAATTTTTCAAAATGTTACAGGCATCTGTCACTGATGAGTTAATACATTAGTAATTCTTAAAGTGGTCATTCTAGCCATGCTGAAAGATGGTCAAAATCACAAAAATGGTCAGAATGCAAACCCTACTATTTACACGCTTTCTGGTCAGCAAAGAAAACTTTTCCCCAGCAGAAGACGCACAGTCAGACAAATCACAGTCGCTGCTGAAAGACTTGGAAGGAAAAGAGATGTGGCGAGTCCACAAAGTATGCTTTCTAATCAATTCACGTTTCTCTCATAACACTTTTTATTGTTTAAATATATGAAAGCGCATGGTATAGGAAGAACACAACATGCAGTTCATGCACATTACACAAATACATACCGATGATGATGCAGTTTTTGTAGCATGCCTTAGCCCCACGCCATTCAGCAAACTCTGCACACAGTCCCAAAGCAAACACATAAAATTACAAACAACACAAAATATTCATCAACTGTAGGATACTTAAAGATCATTATAACCAAAGCTTATATCAGTTAAGGTGTAAGATGTACATGGTCTGTGCGACTGACTGAGCAAGCAAGAGTGGGAGCGAGTGAATGAAAGAGAGAATGAAAGAGAGAGTGAGTGAGTGAGTGACTGTGTGTGTGTGTGTGTGTGTGTGTGTGTGTGTGTGTGTGTGTGTGTGTGTGTGCACACGTGTACTTTTGTCTATTTACATTAAATCATTTTTTTTTATCAGTTCAGCAGCCTCAAGGCTGCTTTAATTAACAAATTCCATTAACTTCAAAGATATACATAAATCAACTCATTAACTGTAAGGCACTTAAGGCTGAAGCCTAAACCAATTTCAATACAGTAGGTACAAGGTGTTTACTGAAAACATCACACTGACATTTCAAACTATTACAGACAATTTTTTTTTTTAACGTAAGTATTAAGTATCAACTGCTAATGTAAGCTTACAGCAAAATGTACAGCTAAATGTCCCGCAAATATGTATGGGTTTCGTTACATTAAATGATATCTTGAAAAACAACTACCCTGATGCTTATGGCGTGCTCAAAATATTCTTATTCATGAATGAGAAAAAGACAAGTAACTATTTAAAATTGCAAATCAAACTAGAAAGTGGAAAACATAAGATGAAACTAAAAAGCAAAACCAAAACCAAAAGTGAAGTACAGCAACACACAGTAAAATTCAAGCAAGCACACCTAGATACCATACACATCTAACAATTTTGGAGAGAGAGAGAGAGAGAGAGAGAGAGAGAGAGAGAGAGACAGAGAGAGAGAGAGAGAGAGAGAGAGAGAGAGAGAGAGACAGAGTGAGAGAGAGAGATGATGATGATAATTCTTCATTTACAAGGATAACAGAAAAGCACTGACGTGCTTTTTTACATCCTCGCCCTGAGTAGGGACTACAATATGCAATGAAATGAAGCAATGTATGAAACAAACAAAACAAAACAAAACGGCCATGCAATCATAATGGAAAATCAAATGTCAAAAAAAAAAAAAAAAAAAAAAAAGTAAAATGAAAGGGAAAAAATGAAGGGAAGAAGAGGAGGGCATACAGAAATGTACTACAATGGACAACAACTAGCATGTATAAACAGACAACAATAAATGAATATGATAAATGACAATAAGTACTGAATTAGCATGCATAAGATAATAAAAATGAATATGATAACGTATACACAGAATTTGGAACAGAGAGAGAGAGAGAGAGAGAGAGAGAGAGAGAGAGAGAGAGAGAGAGAGAGGGGAGGGGGGAGGGAGGGAGGGAGGGACGAGGGAGAGAAAGTGAGGGAGAAACAAGGGAGGGTGGACATGAGAAATGAGAAGTAGCAAAGCACAATGAGTAATCATTTTTGATAAGAGTGCGCGCGCGCGTGTGTGTGTGTGTGTGTGTGTGTGTGTGTGTGTGTGTGTGTGTGTGTGTGTGTGTGTGTGTGTGTGTGTGTGTGTGTGACAGAGAGACAGACAGACAGACAGACAGACAGACAGACAGAGACAGAGACAGTGACAGTGACAGAGGCAGAAACCTATCTGATTATTCCAAACAAAGTAATGCAAGACCTTCAGCATTGTTTCATTATCCTTGCCCTCAATGGCTTGATCACCATTGAGAAGACTATCTACTTGTTGAATGATTATTGGTGGACAATAGATACTGTGCCCCTTCTTATGAATAATGATCTGGACAGGGCAATAAGAAAATGTTTCTGAATCTAAACCCCAAGAGCAAATAAGATCTTAAAATTACATTACTGCGATTCTCATTATCACTCTAAGGCAGAATCTACAATGGTTGATCTGTTCAGTTCTCTCCATTATGATATATGACAGCTTCAATAGAGTCACCCAGTGAAATACTTCTCTTGAATTTACTGAGACTCTGTGTTGTATATCAGTAAGAGTTTTGTAGTTTTAAAAGGATTTACATATCTGCATTTGGTGTGTGCAAGAGAGAGAGACAGAAAGAGAGAGAGACAGAGACAGACAACCAGAGAGAGAGAGAGAGAGAGAGAGAGAGAGAGAGAGAGAGAGAGAGATCCAGAGAGAGAAAGCACTGTAAATACAGACTTGAATAAGTATACCATAACAGGAATCCACATCTGTGCAGGCCCTTGACCAGTTGCCATATTTCCTACCTACAAAACACTTTCCCACCCTGAAATATTGGCCAGGATGTCAAATTCTGAAGCACCCCCCATGTATGTTTTCAAAACCAGCTTTCTCATACACCTATTCAACTGGTTAGAGCGTAAGACTAACGAGCACAGAGATGCGACTCCAAATTGCTCATGGGCTTTTTTTTCTTTTTAAGCTTGAAACCTTCTCTGTCTACCCAGCAGTAAAAATACAGCCGATTCAAATAAGAAAAGGGTAAAAGGTGGCAGAACATGAATGATGTGATCTGCTTTCCATCATGCCATACTCCAGATATCAAAACCTCTCTGCCCCTTTAACTGTTAGACAATGGATTTTCTTTCTTTTCTTTTTCAAAATAATTTTCTGTCCAGCTAGTTCAGTAGTTGTACACATGACCTTCAATCATGTTTCTCATGAATCTGCACGACACAAAGTTTTAATCATCCAGTGTGCACATCAGTTCACCACACATACCACAGCATGATTTGGATTCCTATGCTCCTAACAGAGTCTGCACATGCAGCTAGTTCCGAGGCTTGACAACTTGAGCCAGACTGGATAGAACCTTTGTCAAACCTGTGTGTAACACTGACAGCGGAAAGCTGTCACATATCAACAGTGTTCTGTTTTGGTTACCTTTCCCAACCATTATTGCTTGCTGACTGTCCAGTCAGTCACTTTTTGGGTTTATGAATAGAATAACCATGTTACCCAAACTTCCTTTCCCAAACGGAGATTGTTTTGAGTATGCCTATTCACATGTGAAGTCCCATCACACAGAGTGTGATCATTAGTTTAAACACACACGGCAATGAAAACAATGAAACAGCAAATTATGCACACCCTGAACCATATCAATTTTGATAACACAAATTCAGTGGAGTGTAGGGTTTGATCTTGTGTGAGAGTGTGTGGGGAACGTGACTCAGCAGTATGGTAAAAAGCAATAATGGCACACGTGTCAGGGTCAAAGGATCAAAAACCACATTTACAGGACAGGCAGCTGTGTCACTATACCAAAGTTTTTATTCCACAGAAACTTTGCAATGACCATTTCACAATAGTCCTCACACTTTTGTTTTCAGCAAGTCCTTCGTCCCCTGAAAGTTTTTGAAAGGGGATTTATACCTCAGCTTACACTAAATTATTTTTTGTTAGTGGGTTGAAAGGCAACCAAAATCATGGTATTGCCAATGTTGAAAGCTTGATGACCTGGTGACAGCATTTCGTCTTCTGGATTAATATCTGATTCCACCCACCCCACCCCCACCATCCTACCCCCGTCCTTCCCCAATCTTCTGTAACATCTCAGAACCCACTAATTCAGACAGAGTTTGTTCACAGCCTCAGCCCAGCACTGGCAACCCACAGGCTGATGTCAAGCCGTCATGAGGCAACCCACCAGAGGAGACACTGCTCTGCTGCTCAGTCACTTTAGTGGTGTTCAGTGGCGCCTGTTCTGCTCCACATATGCAGGACAACACCAACTATGTTTCTTACTAATGAAAATAATGTCTTAGTCATGAAGCTGGCGTGAGTGTACTCTCCGGGCACTACTGTGTCCATCCAACAACAGTCCCAACGAATTTGCCAAATTACCAGCAGAATCAAGCCAAGGCCACAGACATGGACAGGCAATCAAAACTGTAGTCACCATGACAGCAGGGCATGACGGGCAACAGAATTTGAGACTTTTTGTTTCACATCCTGATCAATGAGGATAACTATAACAGAAATGATGCTACAGATTTCCATTCTAGTCGAGACTGGATGACAGGGCTGTGCTCTATGCTTACTTTCATAGTAAATCCCAGTGTTAGCTGGTTTTGTTTTCAGCTGCTTCAAAGCTTCGCGGATAAGCTTCCGTCTTGTTTGTGCAAATACTTAACATTGTCTTTCAGGTTCACTAGCCAAGTCTGTGGATGATGGTATCTGTAATACTGGCTCAAAACTGGATCAACAAGAGATTTGTCCTTTGTGAGCCTCTCACATGTCTGCATGCCTCTTAACCAGTTGACTGCTGCAGAATGATTGCCTTTTGATTTCCTGCATGTACGAGCAAACATTGACTTTTTATTTGACTGCTCTGGTGTGGGAACAATTTTGATTTAACAGAAAACAAACCAATTCACATATTTTATATACAGACCTGAGACGAAAACTAATGCCTGTCTATTATTCTACTCACTGCCTGGCCAGTAACTGAGTAAGTGAATGAAATGCTCTTGCACCCCCCCGTTCCTCTACTCCCCCCTTCCCCTCACAGGTGATCACACTTCCAATTCTCTCCTCATATGCCAATCCCATGAGCCTCAACTGAATATGTCAATCAACCATCAATAGGCTTGGCTCTACAGCAAAAACAGAAATACCAGCTTCAGGTGCACAAGCCTTACGAGATTTCTCCGGACACAGCCACTGGCTTGTAGCCAAAAGTTGGCCATGACTGATACTGAAGGATGGAGGAATAATGGAGGGGAAGGGAGAGGGAGGAGGGTGGGTACCATATCATCAACAGGATTCCACTGCTCTGCAACTGGGTTCCATTGCTCATGTACAGCTGATGCAAATAAATCAGCTAAATGACTTGAGTGTGTTGGAGCCTTTAGTTTGTTAAGATATATAAGGTTAAAAGATCCCCCCCCCCCCCCCCCCCCCCCCCCCCCCGTAAAATTACGGAATGCTCCTCAATTTCCCAACAAAGACTGGAAATATCAAGTCACATGGTTGCCACAAATTGGGCAGGTGGGCAAATGCATTTTAAAACTGAATATCCCATCCCATCAATTTGAAATTTTGCTGTCTCACTGAGCACTTCTCTAAGATTAAGAATGTCTTAATTCAGTACTTCACACTTAAATAGACACACACTGAAACAGATGACTTCATCATTCTTCTTTGCCAAACATGCAGCTGATACAGTTAGAATAACCCCACTAGCTCCACATTGCTATTACAGATGTACAGTAGCCTCTACTCAATGTCCCCCAGTCAGCTCGTTCGTTCATGAGTTCAATAGCTACATTATTACCCAGGGTTGTAACTCCACCACAAGTATGTAAAAGTCTCTACTATTTCAAAATAAAGTTAAGGTTTAAAAAGAATGAGTGAACAAAGATTGGGAGAGTAAAATGAAACAGATCTGAAGCATTGTGGTCTGTACTGAAGAAAGCAACTCAAACATCATTCTAATGACACACTGCTCAGTGCTTGGCAAGATTTCCCCTACTCTGTAAAACTTGTTTTATTTTCCATATTGATGCTTGGGAGAAAGTCCCATTGTTTGAGCCTTTCCTCCCCTTTTTTCTAAAAACATTTTGTTCTTTAAATTGAAATGAACCCACATTAGTCATATTAAGAATTCTCTCCATGGAAACAAGAAATTTGGTGGTGAGGGGGCTCCAAAGCAGGATTTTGCCACTTTTGCTTGTTTCTAACGCTTTTGGTTTAAAAGCAGCTCAATGAACATTCAATGTTAATATCTGTCTGTATGTGCTGCATTCCATGGTGCTGTGATGCAGAATTGGTGTTGAATCACTATGTAATTAAAAGTTTTTTGTTTTTTTTAAATCAAATTTCTATTTTACTCATAAAACTTTCAGATTTTACCAAAGAACCCTCAGATTTTTCAACAGAGGGTCGCAAGAACCTTGGTTTTAAATGCTATAAAAAAGAACACTGATGACTGGAAGGAATTTGCATGGCTGTGAAAAGCAAGACAGCGAGTCAATCTACCAAAATTGTAACAGATACCAATTCAGCTGTTTGTGATAAATCCAAACAATGAAAATGCTTTTTGTCACCGAGACGTAAAACTTTAAGCCCTCAGTAACAGTAAGTTTGGGATTACATTTATATCCTAGGAAAAGTTTAAACTGCGATAAACGTGTTTTAAAAAAACTGTCAGGGTTATGCTGTTCTCTAAAAATGAATGCATTAAAGAGCACTGCAGTAAATCAAAGCTCACTGGTTATGCTCTCAATATCTTAAAAAAATAGAAGAAAAAATTGTAAATGTACACATACCCTTAGGGTGGCAACAGAGGTAATATCATTTTCCAAAGTTCCATGACTTTTAAGTCTACATTTATAATTTGGTATATATGTTTGTCTGAGCTCCCTTTCTCCACAATTCTGAAAACCCTGAAAATCTTTGATGTACCTTGGTAATGAATGGGCAAGATTACTGGATCATGACCTTATCCTGGTGAGACAACAGTTATGCTCGAAAGAAACCATGCGAGTCTGTATTACTATTAGACTATTACCTATACAAACTGCTCTCCCCAGCTGTGTACTGTTCACAGTCACATCAGACATACAATTAGTCTGTTCCAAGATACCCCAAATGACTGTACTTTCTTTTCTTTTTTTTTTTTTTTTTTTTTTTTTTTTTTTTTTTTTTTTTGGGGGGGGGGGGGGGGGGGGGGGGGGGGGGGGGCAATTGCACTCTGATTCATTGGTGAAAATCTGTATGCTGCCTCATTTTTTTGCAGCAAGAAGTAAATGAAAAGCACTTCTTTGGAAAACAAAACCAAATAGCTAACATATCTCATCGTCACGAGTCACGCGTGACTAGAATTGAAGTTTGATAAACAATGCTGTCTGATAAGCGACTGATATTGCACTCCTCGCCTACAGACTCGCATGACGCCCCCCCTGCCTATGACCTTCACAGTTTGCTTTTAAATTTTGAGACTGCTGGAAATGTTTTCAAGTTTGACCTCACATAATTGAAATCTTCATCTTTTCTTCATGACTGCAGAATACGGGCAAAGTATTATGCACACCTGCACTCAATTCAAAAGTTGTCACCTAACACTTGGATACTCGAGCAGACGATCAGTTTACTTCGACGTTTCGTAGGAGCAGCCGGCAAGTGTCCACCTCGTTCCATTTAGTTTAAATTGAGGCGCATTTACAGCTTCGTATTGCTAATGTCAATTAATCAAAAAGAACAAAATACAAAACTTACTTTGTTGCTCTTCAAGAGCTGTTGTGAAAATGTTCTGATCATTGCTGCTTGAGACATTCTGTGACTGAGCTGCTCTGGTCCGCACACTCGACCTCCACGAGCACGAATACACGTGACGTCACAATATCCGGGAAACTTGAGAACGAGTAGTATGACACACACGTCTTCTGCGGTTGTGTTTAACCTGAAAAGAACCAAAATTAGATATAAGGAAATAAATAAGATATTAACAATGAATTAGAACAGAAAAGAGAAATATAATAACAGTGAAGTAGAAAGGCGGGACAAATTCATATTAGTTATTTTTCCACAAAATAAGGTACAGTGTTCTTCTTCCTAAAAGACTGGTTCACTCAAAAACGAGTAGGTCACCAGCGCGCATGTTAAAAAGTAAATAAAATGAAATAAAATAAAATAAAGTGCGACTCAGCCTGTTGGCCCCTGGAGCAAAATTTGGCAACAAGGAGTCGCACACGATATTCAAAACAGTACTAACATAGCGATTAAAAATGAAAGAAGAAAGAAGAGGAAAATCAAGTTCACAAAAGACAAGAGCAAATCAATCCTGATTTAAGGAACCCTATGAAAACGTATGCAGGTTTGTTTGTTTGTTAGTTTTCGTTTTGTTTTGTTTTGATTTTCCGTTTCTTTATTTTGGATTTATCTAAATACTAATCACAGAATCTTTCCTTTTCTTTCTTTCTTTATCACCCACCTCCACCCTCACCTTTTCATTTGTTTTGCTTTGTTTTGTTTTGTTTTGTTTTGTTTTGCTTTGTTTCATTTCGTTTTCTTTTGTTAATAACAGGTGCAGCTTCCTACAATTCTCCAGTAGAATTTTTCATCATCTCTGCATCACTTCAGTAAGAAAAACTTGAAATTTGAAAAAAAACTGAAAAGGGCGAGGTGCCCAGTAAGGAAGAAAAAGAAGAACAAGAAGAGGAAAAAAAAAAAAGAACAAGAAGAACAAGAAGAACAAGAACAAGAAGAGAGAGAGAGAGAGAGAGAGAGAGAGAGAGAGAGAGAGAGAGAGAGAGAGAGAGAGAGAGAGAGAGAGAGACAAACATGCGTTCGTCACACACACACACACACACACACACACACACACACACACACACACACACACACACACAAACACACTTACACCCACGCACATGCATGCACGCAAGCACGCACACACACACACACACACACACACACACACACACACACACACACACACACACACACACACACACACTTTAACTTGTTGTTGTGGTGTTGTTGCTGTGTGTTGTTGTTACTTGTCCTTCGCAGGCGAAGATGACCACGACTTCTGCTATCACTGGGCTGTGGTATGTGTACGAAGATGGTTGATCAGGCCCACCCTTGCGCTGAATAATCTGTTGCAGTGTAGACAGGGCAGACTTGGAGGCGAGTCCGGCTGGAAGGTGGTGGTGTTTGCTCTTATCTTTTTTTTTTTTTTTTTTTTTTGACATTTTTTTTAGGTGAGCGATCTTGAGCAGCTTCTTCCCAAGAGGCAGGGGCGATGCTACGTGCACTTCAGTGAGGCTTTCAGTGTGTCTTTGTAGCTCTTCTTTTGTAAATGCATGTTATTTAACGTGTTTTCACCATAGTCGGTGATATATTACACACACACACACACACACACACACACACACACACACACACACACACACACACACACCACACACACACACATCCTACCAATACATATACATTACATTAAAATATCAAATAATCCCAAAATTTAAACCAAATTATAGTAAAAGGCCTACATGACTTGTCAATATACATCGACCAATGCCATACACTTTAAGTAATTGATTGTATAATACAGAATCAGCTGATAATCTATTGTCTAAAATGCACTGTTTGTCAAAATATAACATATTCAGAATCTGACAGTTATAAAGAATGTGTGGAATGAGAATAAAACCACGACACACACACACTGAACATTCTCAGAATATTTCGTTTGCCGAGCAGAATATTTTGTTTTCTTTTGTTTGTATGTATGTATGTATGTATGTATGTATGTATGTATACTTTCGGTACATTCAGTCAAAAAGTTTGGACAGGAAGGGCGTGCTGGAAAATAGGAACATCAGCTTGTGCTCATATGTCCTTAAATCCGCTCGTGAAAATCAAGATATCTTCAAAGTGTATCACCATTTATTTTTATTTGGATCAGACACTGCTTTTCATCAATCGGAATGTACAATACAAAGTTTGTAGTATTCTGCCCCACGGTAACCATCACGAATGTCCTGACTATAGGAACACGCAAACAAGCAAAGAAATTGTCGACTGTGTAATTGTTCTGCGTACGTCTGAATTTCAGCCTCCATTTTCGTGTACCAATGCGTTGTGAATCATTTGCTTGTTCTCAAAATCTGGTGGGGTTTTTTTTTTTTTTTTTTTTTTTTTTTTCTCTCACAGCGTTTGTGCTAAAACAGCTGCATTGTTCATTGTTTTTAGGAGAGTTATAGCAAGAGTGAAAAGGGGTATGGGTGTGTGTGTGTGTGTGTGTGTGTGTGTGTGTGTGTGTGTGTGTGTGTGTGTGTGACGGACGTTAATTGATGATTTTTCTGTTGGGGGCAACGCCTGTAATCAACATAAACATAAGCTAGTTTGGAAACTAAATGGCAGAAAACTTAAGTGTTGACCTCTGACTGATGGAGAATGAAACAGACTCCAATCTCACAAAAAAGGTAAAAATACAAAACAAAGCTACGAAGCAGAGACCAGTGAGAGAGACGGTCAAGATCGGTGACTTTGTGTATCAAAGGATAATCATAATAAATTTATTCTCAACACCCAGAATATTATGTTCTCATTCACGTCCATTGCTTTATTTGCCTGTCTGTCAGTAAGATCATACAAACACTATTGAATCGATTGTTACAAAACATGGTGGATATTTCTCTCCTGCGGTCTGTAATACTGCAACTTAAGCTTAAAAGAAGATTACTGTTCCGCCGAACGACGAAAGAGACAAACAAATTGCAAGACAAAACACGATGCGTTTTGACTTCTTGGATCTTCAGGCAAGACAAACAACATTCAAGACAATGAAAACAAAGAACGAACAATCATTTTATCTCTAAACAAGGATCACAAGCGCAAACCTAAAATCGATAATGTTAAACGAAATACAAAACAATGAAGAGTAGTAGTCAGTATGAATTAAAGTTAGTGTCAAAATGAGGTGGTGACTGTAGGTGGAAACTGAAACAAATTTAAAAGAACATTTACTGTTCTGCCGAACGGCCAAACAGGACAATGGTTTAGTAAACTTCTTCACAAACAATGCATGAACCTGATGAAAGCTCGGGAGAGTACAGGCAGTTAGGTCTCTAACTCAGTCTGTTTCAGTTACAGCGCCTCCCACCCACCCCCACCCCGCTTATCCCCCATGGTTCATGAATGTTATTTCGCTCATGAGCTTTGGACTGTCATGCAAATCAGCGTCAAATCGTACGAGTTCACACAGGATCATTTTGTCAAACATAAATCTTATTTGTTCCACCGAGAACCATGCGTTGATTCATGAGAAAGTTACGAAAAAAAAGTAAAACAAAAACAAAGAAACAAACGAAAAAAAAAAAAAAAATCGAAACAGAATTATCATGCAATTTTGAAAGAACGGCAGGAAAACAATTCCGGATCTGCTCTTTGATGTAGACCCGCACTAAAATGTAAAAGGTTCGTCACTGGACCACATTCCACTGTTCAAGCCAGTTTTCTTAAAAAAAAAATCGGGTTTCGTATGTTTGTACAGCCTTGCTGACAGACAGATGAACAAATCAACGGACCAGCCGTAAACATAATAATTATTATATATATATACTGGAGCAGATAACTGGGAATGCACAGTAGACGTTCCAAAATAGGAGAACCATCCAGAGATCGTCAAGGAGAGTGGTATGAGACCGGATATTGTTCTCCACTCAGGTTCATCAAAACAAATCATTCTGATCGAACTCACTGTGCCTTACAAAAGCAGAATGGAGCAAGCACACCTTTGCAAGACTGAGAATCATGCCAGTCTAGCGACCAGTTTGAGGGAATCCGGTTTCCAGGCCCAGGTTCTCGCCATAGAGGTTGGAGCGAGGGATTTGTTCATCAGCCTATGACCTCATAAAACAGCTCGGGATTTCAGGTAAGAAGAGGGCCAGAACCCTGAAGGCAATGACAGAGGCAACCAAAAAGAGTTCCAGCTGGATCTGGTCAAAGAGGAACAAAAGTGAACTTCATGAGGCTTAAAGCTTAGAACAGGTGGTCCCGGTAAGACACATCTGTCTCTGAACACACACACACACACACACACACACACACACACACACACACACACAAAGAAACACGCCTTGAGACGCCTACC
>JADBJO010006649.1:37500-40000 GCA_016801955.1 Conus betulinus | reverse complement strand
CTGCTCCGAGGCCTTTCGTCCGCTGGGGGTCGGAACTCATCAGGGAGAGAACGGCTGGCTGTATCTGCGCTCCTGGCGTCAAATAGAGACACACCACAGTCCATAATACCGTGGTGTTACTGCTTGACCTTTGCTGTAACCCCGCACTCTGACTTGTGTACACCTTCTTGTCACATAGGGCGGGTAAGTTTGGGTATATGTGCCCATATTCACCCCCAAAGGGTGTTTCTGGATCATACTCCAAATTACTCACCTGGGGATGGTTCTAGAACAGGGTGAGGAGTAGAACCGGTGTCAGGTTCAGAATCTTCATCCCTCAAATTTAGGTGCATTGTGGTTTGATTGGCCTGCTTTACTGGTTTGGAACACGTTGGGAATTTTTAAAACAAAAGAGGAAGGGATATTTTTGGAAAAAAAAATGCGGAGATCGGTCTGGACTGATATCCTGGGGAGTAAGTTTGGGTACGTGTCCTTTCTCATCCACCAGGGGGGGGGAGTGGGTGGGGGGGTGTGGGGGGGGGGGGGGGGGGGGGGGGGGGGGAGGGTGTGATTTCGGACGTGGGATGATTATGGTCTTTTGCACCGGGGTGTCTTACTGTACAACATCATCGTCACAACAGATTTTGCAGAGTGAAAACCGAGTTGCTCTGTACGGGGATAGGGCGCCGCCTTGGCACACCACCACTGGCTACATACATACAGATGCACATACATACATACATACATTCATACACATACATACATACATACATACATATATACATACGTACATACATACATACATACATACATACATACACACATTTTTCTTCTGCCTGCGCATGTTTTCATATATGTATCGTGTGTTGAAGGATATTTTCCCGAGGGTGTTTTTTTTTTTGTTGCCGTGGGTTCTTTTACGCGCACTAAATCAACGCTGCGCACGTGACCGCTGTTTATCGTCCAACCCAAAGCACTGGCACTCAGGCCCAAGGTGAGAATGAAACTCTCTCCCATGTCGGTCAGATTGGAACCTCAGACCCGGACATTCCTTTCCTCTTAGCAGGCGCGTTCTGGCTCACTATAGGCCTTCTGGTCGCTTTCAGGTCACCTAGGTTATTCAGGTCAGTGAACCGTGTCAGCTCCTCACGTCCTCTTTCACTCGTTATGCATGGTCGATAACAGACAGAGCCACTGAATGACAGAGACGTTAGAACCTGGCACGAGTGTGGTGTCGCTTACACGTTCTGTTGCAAACGGAATGCAATCCGGAACGCTCGTATCAAAATAGCAAAAGATCCTCACGATTTTTTGCTTTAGCGTTCTGTTTCGTCGGGTTTGTACGTGCCAGTTAATGCTGAATTGTTTTGTGATGAATCTGCCGTCAGGTTTGCGCAGTGAAGTGTGTGTGTGTACGATGCTGCTTGCTAGCGGCACAACCACGAACGTTATGATCGACATTTGCGATGTGCAGGCTTGTGAGGCGCTGGATTATGAGAAGAGCTAAGAAGAACAAACAAACAAGCACAAGAGCTAGGAAAAACAAACAAACAGACAAAAGCCTCCTCAATATGACTGTGTTTAAAAGCTTTTTAGATCAGTGGTTCGGACCCCTGGATAGGCCTAGATCAAACACGACACCGGGTCTGATCATGTGTCAACAAAATATAGACAGGCCTGACTTCATTTTCATTATGAGTGAAGTAGGTGACTTTCAAAACCCATCAGTGTTTCTTTCTGAGTATGCGGCACTACTACAGATCGATCGTTGATTTGTTAATGTATGTCTTTTTAACGTCGGCCCACACCATGCTACAATACAGTCTGTAACTGTCTATGCATATACTGTCAGGATTGCATTCAAGTCCGACAACGCTGTCATCCCGCGCCATATAGCATGGAGAAAAAAAAAGCTACTTCTACACGAACGTACGATACCATTCTGCCCCTCAAACAGCAAAAATGTGAGTGACAAGCCAGATCGTGTCTGAGCAGGCAGTATCCGTCCCAAACGTGCCCAAGACTGCTCGGGAGATGGAGAACCATGGACACTAATGTCCCACAGAATAAAAAAAAACATACAAAGAGACCTCATATTCCATAGAAAAAACAGCCACAGAAGAAGACAGTAATGTTCAATAGAAGAAAAAAAAAAGCCACAAATAGGAGACCTAGAACTTGCTCATCTGGCAGAGGCACAGGTGAACCAATGTTACAGCAACTACCTGTACATCGGCTGTACATTGCACCTTTCTGGCCCCGAGCCTTGTGATCTTCGAGCCGTGCCAACTGAAAAAGGAGCTCAACATA
The DNA here is from genome assembly GCA_016801955.1 of Conus betulinus. NCBI lineage: Eukaryota > Metazoa > Mollusca > Gastropoda > Neogastropoda > Conidae > Conus > Conus betulinus. The sequence goes on along the minus strand of JADBJO010006649.1, from coordinate 37,711 downwards.
TCACAGTTGAGGTTCGCGCTTTATTTATGGTATGAACCCCTGTGAAGGACATGCCCCCAGCCCGCTGTGAGTGGCCACTTGATTTTGCCTGCAGTATCCAGAGTGTACCTGTCTTCACCACTGAGGGCCGGGGGTCATGTCGACGTCCTAGACTGTTTTAACCCATCGTACCTTTAAGAACGTCTTAAAAACCATGAAAACATTGTCAGTA
>JADBJO010006649.1:30000-32500 GCA_016801955.1 Conus betulinus | reverse complement strand
TGTACCATCCTGACTCAAGGTTCTCACTACCTTCGCTGACGTGTTCAGGAGACTCGATCCCTTGGAGTTCGAGACTTCTCTCTGACCTCATTCCTCGCTAGTGATGAAACCCATGGTTCTCTCTCTCTCTCTCTCTCTCTCTCTCTCTCTCTTCTCTCTCTCTCTCTCTCTCTCTCTCTCCCTTTGTGTATGCATATGTGTCTTTGCATGTTTTTGTGTGTGCATGGCTACCAATCCTAGGGTACAGAAGCGAAGCAAATGAGAGTGCGAACAAAAAATTGTGTGTGTATGTGCTCTGGTGATGTGTGTACACCGTGTGTGTGTGTGTGTGCGCGCGCGCGCGCGCGCGCGCGCGTGTGTGTGTGTGTGTGTGTGTGTGTAAAGGTTGTTAACACCTCGACCATGCACATATGTGACCAAGTGATATGGCAGCAGCTGTCTCGTTAGACAAAGACATCGTGACAGTCTGTGGACAATGCACCAGCACAAGCACAAGCTGATTTAATGGCAGCAGCTTTCCCATTGTTCTATTCCTGTAGGAAATTTCTGCATCAACAGATCCAGCCTCCTGAATAGCTCGTATCTACAAACAATAGCAGGTGAAGATGACAAAATTGTGAAATTTGCCAACGACCAGAGCACTACCTCCATATGTTTTGCCGACTTCGTTTTCAGGGATGAGATTTTCTACATTTTAGTCTCATCTAAGTTTGTTCCATCAGTTGTTAAGTTTTCATGTTGAAGAGGAAGGCAGAGTCTTTCCGACTATCTTTGCATTGCTTCAAGGTAAATCTCAGAGGAAGTATCAACAGTGTCTCAGCTCGTGAAAAAACAAGAGGAAAGTACGAATGCTCAAAGTGGATTTTCAGCCTTTAGTTATACTGGATTTTCATTCTGCTGTTATAGAGACTGATCACAAGCAAGCCGCACTTAATTGTCGGGTTCCCATGATCGTGACTTCTTGAATGCATGTTCCACTATGATCAGAGTTCGATGCAAAATATTCAGGTTTGGGTGCAGCTGCATGAACAACAGCATGAAGAAGTCAGGGAGTCTGTGCGCCAAGTCGCAGCGCTGAGATTCGTTCTAACTGCAACACCAGAGGAGACATGTATGGAATTACAGAACACTACACCTTTAAAATCGCACGTCACTGCGATTCCAGAATAGTCTGTAGAGTAAGTTTTCAAAGTACAACGACTTCACGCGGACGTTAAAAAAATGAAAATGAATTTTGAAATAATAGATACTGATCGCCCTATGAATATTACAAACATATAAGAACTGAGTTTCGACCTACTGATTTAACCCTGACCGGTCAACTTTTTTTTTTCTATTTTTTTCATTGTTTACTTTGGGGGATACAGGCTGTACATTTTTTGAAAAAACACATCTCTTTCTTTTCATTCTGAGAGCTTGAAGGTAATGGTCGAAGCTGTGAAGAGGACACACACTGGCTGAAGGGAAGCGTGGTCTTCCTTTGAAAAGGCTGTAAAGACTAAAGCTGATCACATGTCAAATAAAAATCTGTGATAATCAGCTAACCAGGTGTAAAGAAAATTACTTTCTGAAAACTGGGAGACAGTATGTACTCTAAATTTTTGGCATATCGTTAGTCTTTAAATTGGCCGGTTTGTCTCACAGATGACTTAAAACAACATAATCAGAAATGTTACACCCATACTCCAAAATGCTAAATGAAAGAAGAGTATCAATCTATATAGTCAATAGAATAGAAACAAGGGCTGCAATTCAAGGATGACCTCAGACAAAATATGTTTTAAAACACAGGTTTTTTCCATCCAAAAGTGTCATACTTTGATGTTTGAATATTGAATATTGGAAGGATGTTCAATCTAAAATGTCATTAACAAAATAACGCTTTGCTAATTTTTAATACAGCGCTGGGTCATGTGACCTCCCACGTCACTTTATGACCTAAGAGAATTATTGAGCGGAAGTGGAGCAAGTGGGCAACACCACCTAGACATTCCCCTACTCCCCATGTCCGCATGCCCCCTGTACACCGCAACCTGTAGTGTATACGGACGACTTTCTACCAAGAGACGATAGTTGGCTCTCAATAGAGATACAATCATGGTTCTGTTCACAATTTGGAATTCATAGATTCAGATCACTGTCAGTGAAGAATTGAACACATGCCCGTGTTCATCCTGTCTTTCCACCCTCTTTCTCCCACTCCCCTCATTTTGAAACCCTTGCTATTCTTTTCATAAGTAATTTGATTGCCTGCCTATGTATTTTCTCTTTGTTTTTCGCTTCTGGGTTGTTTGTTGCCTAAAAACGTTTAAACAAAGCAATACGTCGAAACTTGATACTTGGAGTTTTGGCAAGGTTCACTAGTAGCTCAACCTAACAACCTTTATTTTCATATTTGCAGAGACGTGGTTGTTGACAAAGGAGGCAGATTTCCGCTAGTCATGTGTAGCCACCACGAGAACGTGTTTCACGGGGCGATTTGAACAGCTCTCTTCGATCG
>JADBJO010006649.1:0-22500 GCA_016801955.1 Conus betulinus | reverse complement strand
GATTCCATTTTGAAAACTATAGAATATTGTTCTTGCAGGCTGACACTGTAGTTATCACAAAATATCTACACAGATATAAGTTTTTTAAATTTCTGTCGGATAATTCTTTGCATTTGGCAACATTTAGTGGATAATCTTTCATAGAAAAGACGACATTATCTAATATCCATTCAAACACTACGGATGGTTTAAATAATACGAAAAAGCCACATAGTCGTGGGAGAGTTAAAGGGAATGCGAGAAACACCAGGCTTTCATCAAACGAATTGTACGTTGAAATAATATGTATCAACGAACGCTTCAATTATATATAAGATGTAGACATATGTCTGCAGGAACCTTGTCCTTAAGGGCCTCAGGCCGATAGGACGTAAATCTCACCCTTAACAGTAACAGAACGCTTCAACAAAAGGCTTTGACTATGCTCTCAATTTAGTAGAAGACAGGGGGAGCGGGCAGCCGACCGCATGCAGCCATGATCAAGGCTAAAAACGAAGAAGTCTTGGCAGGGTTATTGTTTCTTTGGGTTGGTTGACTGGCTGGTGCATGTGCATATACGCATGTGTGCGCGCGTGCATAAACATGAACATGTGTGCGAGATGATAATTTCAGCAAGAAATCATTTTACATGAGAGTTTTTTTTTTTTTTTTTTTTTTTTTTTTTAACACACAAAGCATTTCTAGAGCTTTAAGTTTGTTTCTAAAGATGACAAGGCTATGTTTTCCACTTTTAAAAAGTACTGGCATGTTTCCTAGTGCTGTGGAAGACGGTACACCTGGGCATTCATACCATAAGAACACGCACATTCATTATTCTTTCAAGCTGAAATTTTGACTTTTAATTCGTTCATTAAAAAACTCCCAAAGAACCCTAACTAAATAAACAAAATAAAGTTTATGCCTTTCTGTATTCTGTGGACGTGAACATACCCATACTTTATCAGCAATCTCATAAAAGCAGTAGCGGTGTGTACACACCCACATTATATATATATATATATATAAAAAGTTTTTAATAAAAAAAAAAAGTATGGGTGTGTGTGCATCACCATCATTCAGACATGATGTACATCGTATATTACAATGCGTATGTGTATGCACAGCCGCCAGATGGTAAAGAATGCCTCCCCCCCCCCCCCCCCCCCCCCACTCCCCTTCTCCCAAGATGCTGGTAAGGTTACCATTGAATTTGGATTCCAGAACAAGAAACGCAGTAAATAATTCACGCTCAAACATTGCACCCGTAAACGAGGCAAGTAGCCAAGATCGAGATCGATTTTCGCTTCAGAGTTAATGAATTCATGAAGCTTTTCTGACAAAGTTGACAGTTTGATTTGTAATTTGGAGTTATGTCAACACAAATTGCTAGCTGCTTTAAATTTCTTTCATTAAGGTCTCACTGCATGTAGACATGACCATATACATTTACCATTATCTACTGTCATGAGGACATGCTTCCCTGAGTGTAGTCTGCAATTCATGTGTATCTCTGGGGTAATCTAAAGCTGAATGCCCTTCTCATAGACCCTAACTTTCACTTTGGACAATTGACATTTTTTTTTTTACATAGCTTAAATTTGGATGTCATCACAGTAACTTTCTATGAAAGCTGAGGTATTGAAGATCTGCCAGAACTTCTGAGATCAGGAGGATAGCCTCAAATGACAGATCTTTGACCACTGAAGCAACGAAGTCCTTTTTATGGTCTGTGTTCAGAATTTACTACTACTACTAATAATAATAATGTTGAATTTTATAGCGCCTATTCTCTAAAGATTAGGGCTCTAAGCACTTTACACATAATATAATAAACACTCTTTGTTACACAACGGACTGCCTACCTAGGTAGTGCCGACTGAAGAGCTGCCTACCAGCGCATCATTCAGTCGTTTCCCGCGTGTCATCCGCCCAATATCGTTCACTCAATTTCCTTCATTATTTCCATTTCTCACAAAGGGTGTATACTATATGTAACGTGTCATTCATACCAACGGCCAAACTGGCCTCCTCTTCCGAAAGTTGGTGATGGGATTTTATGTGTGCAAGATGTTGTGCATGCATTCACACATGGAACCTCATTCGAAGGACTGTATGGGGAATGGAGTCAGAACCAAGGTTAACACCGAGGGATAAATCCCCCTGTGCCAAAATTCAAACCCGCAACCCCAGGATCATGAGTCTGGCGCTCTACCAACTGAGATATTCCTCTACCAACTGTCATTTCTCATTAGCTAGTGTTCCTTCCAAATACATAGAAAAGATTCAAATGGTGATGAAATGGTGGGGCCCATTTGGCTGTCAGGGAGCAAATATGAGCCCACATCACTCTCCTTGCCAACACTTCAAAGGAGCATATTTTTGTTTGTCCATTGGTCTCCCCTTTTCCATGTCATGTGCAGTCTTTGTTATCATTCGAGGGTGCACTTAAAAACTCACCTTTTGTGTAGCTATTGGATCCAGTTTTTTTTCTCCCCTGCCTTGAATATCTGTTTACTTTCTCACTGTGTGCATGTGTAAAGATGCATGCATGAATGCGAGCACATTTGTGTGTGCATGCACTTGTCGATGTGTGGGCAAACGTTTGTTTATGCAGAAATGTGCATTAGTGAGCGCACTTCCATTTTGAACTGCATAAATTGTGTGTACCTTTCAACTATCTTATCTTTCTGTACACACTCTGAGCTCATTTACAATTGAGCACTCCGAAAACCCTCTAATCATTTATTATTCAGCCACCCTAGAGTTTTCCTCTGAAGATGGAGTGTGACTAACCGACATGATGGAAAATTAAAAAAAAAAAAAAAATGACCATAAACAAAAGTCCTCTCACCCAGTGAAATGGTTTTCATACACTGGCAATGGCTTACAAATGAGAACAGACCAGGTCATTCCTGGTGTTCAGGGAGTAACTTATTCCCAACCACTGTTTCATGGGTAACATTGTTTCTCCATTTCTTTAGGGGACATGGAGACACCTATGAGGGTGAAAGGCTACCCTCCACCATAAGCTTGTAAACTTTATGTGACAGTTTTTCTCCGTGCTTAAACGATCACATTATCTGGGAAAAAAGAACTACCAAGGATCAGTCACAGATTGTAGCCAGGAATGGGATGTCGTGGGTTTTGACCTGATCAGAATAATGATGATGATTATTGAGAGTATTAACAAACCACCAAACGTTGGTAAGAGATGAGCTCCTAGCTCTTAACAATCCATCATCATCATATCACACACACAATGGGACTGCCCACCTTGATAGAGCCAACCAAAGACCTGCTTGCTGGCACTGATCATTGATCTTCTGTGGCATTCATTTGAATATTAATATCATACAGTCATACATTGGTCACTCAGCGTTTCACTTTTTTTTTTCTGTCAAGGATACCTCACACACACACACACATAGAGGTATCATCCATACCAGCAGCTAAACTTCCCTTCTTTTCCTAAAGCAGGTAAATGGGATTTCACATGTGCACAATATGTTATGTGGAATCTCAGTTTATGGTCTCAGTTGAGGGACTTTTTGGGAGTTGGACTCAGTTTTGAGGATATCTGCATGTACCAAATTGGCTTGGCAGAAATTACAACCCATGACATTAGGATCAACAGAATCTCAGTCCAGCACTCAATTCTTGTTCCAGACCTGGAATAATATTTTTAGATTGTTTTGTTTCGTTGTTTTTCATCAAGCTCCAACCAAAACGAAATGAATGGGCCCAAATGTGAAGAATGGACCACACACATTAAGTCCATCCATGTAACTCAATGCCCTTTTGACTGTTGTTCAAATTTTCTGGCACCTGTTGATTCTCATGCCCAGTTGTTGTGGGGGATACATTATAAAAGACCGTGTTGAGTGCATCCCAGTCATGTCGTTCCAAGCCAGTATGGAACTTCAGAGCAATGATAGCATTGTCATGAATTTAAAGGAAACTGTTTCAGATTCTACGACCTTTCTAGGCCTTCGTTCACGGTGACTTCAATTTTAAGTCCCCTTCAATATTTATGCTGGAGTTAATTTATGTCAAAGTCTGCACATGAAAAGACTGATGGTGATTGTCCTTGAGTGATTGTGGTGGAAGTTTCCACTTGAGAGGGGAATGTTTACACACTCTGGATCCACAGCCTAGAGGACTTGACAGGTAGCACTCTGCTTATGTTAGAACAGATTCTACTTAACAACGGTATTGAGACTGCTGCAGCAGTGTGTCTTTGGTGAGTAGTCGGTAGTCAGCATCATATTGACAGCCACTCCTGAGCTGCTGATGCTGGGACTGCAACAAAAGAATCTGTGATTGTGACTGTTTATGGGAGAAGACAGAAAGAGCTTAACTACTGGATAATGGCATTGAGAGGGCATGAAAATGGATCGATCTGTAGCTGTGAAGCTGAAGTAGGATGCATGTTCTAGATAATGTCTTGTACAAAACTTGTGGTCTCTGGACAACTCTGGATGACAGCTCCTAGAGCACTGCTGGGTCTGTGACAAGAAGAACTTGGGTGTGGGCTGCGTAAGGAGGAAGATGGAATAAGAAACAAAATTAACCTTTGTCATACTTTCAGATCGCCAATGACCCAGAAAAATCATTCATTATCTCTCTTTAACTGCCAAAATGTTTCTCACAACATTTTGGGAATTTGTCAAAAATACAATCAGCTATCTGTTCACAAAAATTTGGTGAAGGTATATTGAAAGGGAAAAATAAATAATCAAGGTGCATCATTTGGACTATACACTGCTGTATGATGTGGGTCATGGAGGACCTATACTTTAAGGAACGGTAATGGACATAGCAGCCCATTGTGTGTGGGGAGTATATATATGATACACATCATCAGTTAAGGACTCTTTTGACAAGTACAAGTCTGTGAGCTGCATCATCTTGAAGAGGGATAAACGCAATCAAAACACAAAGTAAAGCCTTTGTAAACTGTGCAGGACATAGGCAACCTGTACTGTCGGCAGTGTGTAGTCAAAAGCAATGTCCTCAGAGAGCATGAGAATCGCGGAATCTGGATAAAACAAGTTGGAGAGGTGTGGTAGGGATGCTCATTCTAGACAATAACTTGTGCATAGATACATCTGGAGAACACGCAGCAGGTACTGGCGTGGCTTGTACATGATGGCAACATCGCTTTGCTCTGTGACACTATTGTGAAATAGCATAACAGCTCGTTATGTAGATGGGTCACATTGATGTTGCCACTCTGTATTTTCACTCTCCTTTCCTCCCCTCATTTTATGAAGGAATGATGGTGGTCATATTCAAACTTTCTGAGTCATACAAAATCTGAACTGAAATCATATCTTGTCATTCTGAGGGGTCAGGGCAATGTTTCCATTTGGTGTTTTCACACTTTTTTTCTCCCCTTTTCCCATGGAGGAATGATAGTAGTCATACATCTAACCTTTGCAGTGACTGGATGTGAAATTGATCACATCATGTCATTTACTGGGATAAAGTTTGAATTTCCACTTTGTATTTTCAGTCTGCCTTCTCCACTGTTTACTGTATAAAATCTTTTGACCATGAACAAAAAGGATATAAGAGTGATACGTTTACTGTGTGTCTAGTTAAAACAAAAAGTTTATTTGTCACAGTATCAACAAATGGCAGTGCAACAGCTGTTACATACAAAAAATTTATCAGAGAGCAAAAGTCTGCGAACGTGTGAAAGGCAGGGAAGGCAATCGGAGAGAGAGAGAAATAAAGAGTCAGAGAGAGAGAGAGAGAGAGAGGGAGAGAGAGAGAGGCGACACACTCACATCAAGACTGCTGAAAGAATGAGAGGAGGAAACACAACAAAAACAGGATAGAACAAGTTGAGAAAAGAAGTGTACAAGAGAACAGAGAAGAAATGAGGTTCAAACCAAAAACAAGGAGGCAAAGTCGGAGAGGGTTGGAGTTGGTGGGGAGAGCCAACAGAGATGAAGAGATTAAGTACCATAGAAAGGGGGAGACAGCAGTGGGGAAGCAAGAAAGAGAAAGCAAGACATACATAAGCACACATTAAGTATACAAACAAATATGTACACAAAATCTATGTTAAAACTAGTATTCTTTTTAAAAAGAGTTATGTACAAATGCCCAACAGCATATATATATTGATTCCCCAGTCTTTACATACTACACAAAAACTGATTTTGTGCAATTGCAAATGCAATTGTTTTTTTTCTAAAGGGGGTTGCTTTAAGTGCACTGCCACTGGTGACATCATCATCTAATTCAGCAAAAAGCCCTAAGTATATGTATAAAAATGATGTTCCGTTTTAGATTTTTGTATGCAACCCCCCTTGATATACAATCCAAATTAACGCTGGTTCTGGGTCATGGTTGGTGAAAGTGGAAAATGGTCATGCATCAATAAGTACTATGTAAATTGTATGTCTTCTGTTTTGTATGCTCTATCAAACTGCTCTATTAGTTAATGAGCAACCTGTTCATGAAAGGCAAACAAGAAAAACAAACAAATCAATGCTCTGTCATCCTGCCAGCAAGTACAGGGCTTATTTTTGGTGTGTGAAGAAGTGAACTTTGCTGATGATTTATCTGGTTCACAACCATGACAGATCTAAATTGGTTTAGGAAAGTGTTACAAGCCAGCTAAACTGCAACAAAGGATGAACAAACATTCAGCAATGGTAAAACATTCATCCAGCAACATAATACCATGATACTCTCCTTCACCTTTCAAACGCCAGAACGGGTGTTCTACGATGCTAAAATGTCCATTATCTAAAGGCCAGAACTTGTGTTGAAAATCACGCTGATCTGTAGGCCAGAACTAGAGGTCACAGATGTTACAGTGTTCACTTTTCCACCAGTTTCTTGAAACGTTTCCTGATGGCCACAACAAATGAGCGGAGATTGTTTGTACTGTTCAGCTTTTCCACAAGACTGTCCAGGTCTGGAACTGCAGGTTCACAGTCTGAAACTAAAGCAGAAAAAAAGGTTGGTTGAATTCAATTTTATTCAGTTTAATGTATTGATGCTGTTGCCCTTACTGCAAGTGACACTACCTTGCCAGCTCTTGAAAACCAATGAACAATTAGATACAAGTAGGAAGTTTTACAACCAGTGCGTGTATGTGTGTGTGTGTGAGTGTGTGCACATGCACACGCACATGTATGTGTCAGTGTGTGTGCGTGAGTGTGTGTGTGAGCAAGTGTGTGTGCATATGTATACATACGTTTGTGTGTGTCATTTATTTAAACGTCTTTCCACTAATCGTGATATTAGACGATATACATACGTGTGTGTTTGCATATGTGTGTGTGTGTGTGCGTGCGTGCAGTGTGTGTGTGTGTGTGTGTGTGTGTGTGTGTGTGTGTGTGTGGTGTGTGTGTGTGTGTGTGTGTGTGCATGCGCACGTGTGTGTGTATGTGTGTGTGGTGTGTGTGTGTGTGTGTGTGTGTGTGTGTGTGTGTGTGTGTGTGTGTGTGTGTGTGTGTGTGTGTGTGTGTGTGTGTGTGTGTGTGTGTGTGTGTGTGTTGTGTGTTGTGTTGTGTTGTGTTGTTGTTGGGTGCATGCGTGTGTGCGTGCATATAAGCAAACCACCCAAAGGTGTGAAATGGAGACAACTAATTAACATTCTGATGATATCACACCAAACTCTAAGCCTTTAAACCACTTTTGAGCAGTGACAACTAGTATCATGCAAGATCAACACTCTATGCTCGCATTTCAAGGTATGAATTAGGAGGATCACTCACTGATATATTTTCCATCATTCACTTGCAGGAAGAAGTAGAATGGACAGTCAGGGTCCTTGTGATCGATGTTGGTGAATATCATCTGCAGACGGTTACCTGTCAAAAACAAACAAAAAAAATCTAAATATTTACCTGAACTGCAAGACAGTTACTCATCTAAGCACACGGAGGAATAACTGTTGCTCAGTGGATGACAGCAAAAAATGGAGTGTGGTATGGTACATTACATAGAGAATATCATTTGCATAGTTTACATTACACAGAGAATATCATTTGCATAGTTTTACAGTTGACACAACAATGTTGAACAGTGTTAAATCCAAAAAGACCCCCCCCCCCCCCCCCCCCCCCCCCCCCCCCCCCACCCCCACACACACACACACACACACACACACACACTCTGCCCTCCCAATTCTGAAAAAAAAAAAAACTCAGTTGACGTCCTAAAAAAATGTATTTGCTACATATGTGAATGTTACATTTAAAACAAATAGAAAACATATTGTTAACACACAAGGGGGCTGGAATAGCTCAGTGGTAGAGCTCCGGACTCATAATCTTGGTGCTCCTGGGGTTGTGGGTTCGAATCTCCACCAGGTTGTTTCAGCACAGGGGGATTTTTCCCTCAAAGTTACCATTGGTTCTGACTCCATTTCCCATACAGTCCTTCAAATGAGACTTTAAACCGAGGTTCCGCATATGAACACAGGCATAACATCTTGCACACACATAAAATCCCATCAACTTTTGGAACAGAAGGCCAGTTTTACCATTGGTGGATGACTTGTTACACACATAGCATACACCTTCCCCGAAGTTGGAGTATGGCTGTCTTAATGGCGGATAAAAAAACAGCCATACACACAAAACTCCACTCCCTTTGTTGGGTAGATGGGATTAATCCTTGCCTGTCTATACAGGGAGTGACTGCAGGAGTATCAACCTGCATACGCAGAAAAAAAAAAGCACAAGTAGGATCACTCTTTCTCCAATGATGAAATTCATTACACGCCTATAACTCCTTAAGAATGCTGCTTATGACACCAAATGCTGACTCAAAGCACACAGATAATTATTCCTTTCATAGTGTTAACTGTTTAAGGAATAAACAAAAGTCCTCATGAACTTAAACAATGAAAACACTGACACAAACTCACCATGAGCATAGATATGGTGGGGACACTGAAATTTGGTTACAAAGAGAGCAATGTCCAACTTCCAATCTGTTTGTAATAATTATCATGATTGTGAAATACAACTGATGGTACTTACAACTAATATAACACTGGCACAGGCTATCTTAAATATTGGGGGGAAAAAAAGAAAGAAAAAAAATCTACATTTCAGTCATTGACCATCTTCAGGATTTGTGACATAAAAAGAAAAACAAATAAATACGTATAGGCTAAGACGAATGGGAACATATATGTAAATGGACAATTATCTACTTAAAGTGGTGCGTGTGCGTGGCTGCGCACGCGTTTAGAGTGAGAGTGAGAGTGAGAGAGAGTGCGTGCGTGTGTGTGCGCATGCGTGTGTGTGTGGTGTAGGTGGTGTGTGGTGTGTGTGTATGTGTGTGTGTGTGTGTGTGTGTGTGTGTGTGTGTGTGTGTGTGTGTGTGTGTGTGTGTGTGTGTATGTTTGTGTGTGTGTGTGTGCACGCTCACATGTGTGTGTGTGTGTGTGTGTGTGTGTGGTGTGTGTGTGTGTGTGTGTGTGTGTGTGTGTGTGTGTGTGTGTGTGTGTGTGTGTGTGGTGTGTGTGTGTGTGTGTGATGGGAAAAAGGAAAAAGATAGGCAAATAGAGGAAAAAGACAAACAGAACTAGAGATGATGAAAAAGAGAGTGATTGAGGAGTCTTATGCTTGGAAGGGGGCGCTTGACGGGTGTGTATGAAGGAAAAACACACACACACACACACACGGGAGTAAGGGACGGGGGGGGCAGGTGGGGAGGGGGGGGGGTGGGTGGAAACTCCTATAAAAAATATATAGGTGCATATGGATCGTTTACAGGTGTATGTGTCTATGAGTGTGCATACCTGGATGGTGGAGATGGTGTTTGGGGTGTATATATTATGGTCTACATGTTATGTTATGAATATACGTACATAGTGTGTGAATGTAAATATGGTGGGATGGGGAAATTGGGGGAGGGGGTGTAAGAGAAAGGGATGGAGGAGAGGTTGGGGGAAAAGAAAAGTGAGGGCAAAGAGCTGGAATGATTCAAACTAAAAAACTCAGATGTGGGAGCTGAGTCCATCAGGGACTGAGCTGGTCCTGGATCATCTCTCGCCTTGGGACCACAATCCCTCAAGTTGAGTAAGCAGATAGGACTCCACCACATTCTTATTGAGAGAGAGAGAGAGAGAGAGAGAGGAGAGAGAGAGAGAGAAGAGAGAGAGAGAGAGAGAGTGTGTGTGTGTGTGTGTGTGTGTGTGTGTGTGTGTGTGTGTGTGGTGTGTGTGTGTGTGTGTGCACATGCGTGAGCATGCGGATGTCTGTGTGTGTGTGCGTGTGTGTGTAACCTCAGTATTTTGTTTTTCTGTACCGTCACTTCAGCTGATGCGTTAAACAAAGGTTTAAATGTAAACCCACAATGCTTTAGCCAAAGCTGATGTGTTAAACAAAGGTTTAAATGTAAACCCACAATGATTTAGCCAAAGCTGATGCGTTTAAACAAAGGTTTAAATGGAAACCCACAATGATTTAGCCAAAGCTGATGCGTTAAACAAAGGTTTAAATGTAAACCCACAATGATTTAGCCAATTTCAAATATCCTAGCACGTGTTAAGTGTTCTGCGCCATCAAGCAAAGCTATTCCACATTCTTGTTCAAATACAAAACCTTAAAATCCCCTGTCCCCCATGTAGAAAAAGAAAAACCTACAGGCAACAATCAGACACGACAACAAACATGCAAAGGCACCAATGGCGCTTTGTTACACCAATAAAACGCGAAGGCACCATCAGTACTTTATACCTGATGTTTTCTTAAAGCTGAGCCCCATTCTGTCCCTGAACAGTTCCACAGCTCGATTCAGTTCTTTCAGCTTCTCATCCACGGTTTTGTCTTGACCCACCAGTACTACCAACACACACACGAAACCAGATGTTTTTAATTGGTCAATCTAACCACATTTAATGCACATCAACTCTCTGACAGACGCCTTCAAAGTGAGAGAGGCAGCAGGACATACATTCTGAGAGAGAGAGAGGGGGAGGGAGAGAGAGAGAGAGAGGGAGAGTGAGTATATATGTATCTATGCATTTGTACATATACTGTATATAGACTGAGAGAGAGAGAGAGAGAGAGAGAGAGAGAGAGAGAGAGAGAGAGAGAGAGAGAGAGAGAGAATCATACCACTTCAGTCGAAAAAATACACAAAATCATTTAACAGTAGATTAGCGTGTTTTACTTTTATGTTCACCATTTCCACTTCCTCAGGAGTAAAAATAATGTGGTAAGGAAATTTCTCTGGACTGCCATTTGATGCTTTTTATTAGTAAATTTCTGCCTTGTATTAGCAAAAACTCAAAGCTCTTTTATCATTTAGCATGCAATAGCGCACACACAATTGAAAAAATGTAAAAGTAAGAACTTGGAAATATACACTTGACTGCACTTTTGTTTCGAAAAAGGCCAATTTAACATAAATCAGCTTTGCAAGATCTTTTTCGGAGGCATAATAGAAGGATCTTTTGACTCTCGTCTGTTAAAATGATCTATGACTGAACAAAGCCGACACCTGCTGGCTAAGACATGAACAGAAACTCCATCTGCAACAGCAACAGTCAAAACAGAACATGCAATGCACTTCCACTGGAAAAGTTTCTCATTTCGTGAAGCAACCTCCGACTGCAGGCCCATGAAATATATAGACAGTGACTCGTCACAATGGTCTGATGCTGGTTGATCAATATGCAGGCCTTCAGATCAAAGGACATTTTCAAAATTTTTTTTTGCAGAAAACGGCGCAGATGCTCCAACGATCTGAAACTGTGACTACCCCTATTTCACTCACTGAGCACTGAGCTGGCCATGGTCCTTTGTTGACTGCTTTGCAAAGGGAGGAAATGTGAAAACCATGCATTTTAGTCTGCACAGGCTGCTAGACTACTGGTACCATAAACGTTTTCGTTTTTGTTAGTGCTGTCATCAAGCACCAGTAATTTCAAAAGACTAACGGATCCTTTCTGGTATAAAACTGTAATAAGCTTGTCAATTGACAAACAGGTATTAAAAATGACTGTCAAAAATAAACTGTGAAAAAGAGTACTGCTACAATCTTACATCTTTATCGTTATCGGAAACTAGAATCATTAGAAATGCAACTATGCTTTACATTTGAAGTAATTTTCATGCAAAAAAATAGTTAGTATCATTGTCACAAATAACTCAGTCCTAAAAACTAACACATTTTGACCTAAAAAATTCGAACTTGATATAGTAGTGCAGGTAAAATCAATGTGCAGATAACAAACTAGCTGAAAAGTCACACTCTTGAAACAAAAGACTAAACACTTCCTTGACTCTTTTTTTTTTATGAGAGAGGTTTGGACTTTAATAATAGTTGCTAAAAGATATTGCAAATTATTTACACATGTCTATTGTGAAAATGCCCATCTTGAGCTGAATTTGAGAAGGAAAGTAGTTGCTCATTCTCGTTTTCTCTGTTGTTTGTTTTGCCTGAAGAAGACCTTAGAGGTCAAAATGCGTCATGTTTCGTCCTGTAATTTATTTGTCCATGTTAATCAGCAGAGTTATTTCAAATTCCTTTTAAAAATCTATTGTGAAAAGGTGCAGTGTTTGATGACATGACTTGTGCTATTAATCTATGAAACTGTCTTTAAAAGATACATGTAAACAGCATGCTATTTGGTATTTTTCTACAGATTGTATATGGTATATTTGCCACTTTTCATTTAGATACATGGTGAATTTGAGATGTTTTCCCTTTTTTTTTTTTTTTTTGGTGGCTGTCCCAACCTCTGCGCCACGATGTTTCCCATTTTCATCTAAGTCATGAAATTTGATGAAAACTGACTTAGGTAAACTGTCAAAAAATGATGGCTAGACTTCCTCCTTTTTCTTTTTTAATCTCATCACTAACAATAAAAAACAAAAAGAATGAAATGATTACTGCGCACTTTTAAAACACTTGAAATTATTTCTGGGCAAGCCTGTTAAGAAAATGTTCAAAATGAATTATATTCATTTTATTAACTTTTAAACTGGGCATGTCAAACAAATGCATCCAAGACTGTGGCTGCGCACAAAAGAATATCTTTTCCCAGACACGATAAGTAAGTAAGCAGCACGCACATACAAACAGGTATGGCCACATTGTTCATACAAACCAAAAACACACAAGCGAAGAAGACACTTTACACTTACATTCCTGCTCCTTGAGGATGCTGTGTCTGGTGTGTTCCAACTCTTGCGCTGACAGTTCTTTTTCATGCAGCTGGGAGTCCATCGTACTGGTCAGGGCTTCAACTCCGGTGAAGCCGCCGCAGCCGCCCTGCCGTTTCCTGCAAATCTGACCGGAATAACATTAACCTCTATTATACAAATCAAAGTGAAAAAAAAAACAAACAAACAAAACAAAACAAACAAAATGCAAGTATTCAAGGTATTCAAGAATTTAGAGATTTAAGAGATTCTTTTAAATGGGAAATTCTCGTATGTAACAGAATAAAACATAGGTCATCCATTTTGGTGATGGATAATATTTTACACTGAGAAAGATAGAAAAAGAGAGACAGAGCGAGAGAGATGGTGGAGAGGGAGGATAGGCTGGGGAAGGGCTGCAAATGATGCTACAAAGTTGGCAGGCTCACAGTCAATGACAAGCTACATGTAGACAGTCATCCAATGATGATTGAAGATTCAGAAAATGTAATAATGTGAAGCACCGGAGGGCTTATGCTGCACTCTGCTGAGTCAGTAACAGATTCCTCTGATTCATCATGAGCAGGTCTGTGACTTTTCAGCAAAAGGTCAAACACTCATCTGTTTACATGCTAAAAACTTCATGATCGCAAATCTCTCTCTGTGTTTGTGTTTGTTGTTGTCTAGTCTTCGTCTCTTGCTATTGAACTGGCAGCACTGCAATAGGCACAACTTAGCAGTCACCCACACATCTGTAAGCTTGGGCCAGCAACTAGTAAAATACTTCTGCGATGGACAATTTGAATGCGTCCTTTGTTGCCTAATCAAACTAAAACCTATCGGGCACCTGTGTTGTGTGCGCATGTCCAACTGTTTGGCAAAGACTTGCATTCCAACCCATTTTTGCCACTCAACCTGAAGACGTCCCCCCAAGCTAACAAAGTGGGGACCTGACCCATCCAGTCAAACAAAGGCCAGGGAGGGGGGGGGGGCGGCCTCCTAGTCGCCGGGGGGCTTTGGGCTCGGCTGTGAACCTGCGACCTCAAGGCTAGTACCAGAATACTTGTGCCTCACCTAGTGCTTCCCCCATGCTGCAAAAAGTGTGTTCAACAACTCTGCACAGCCCTTAGCCTAAAGGCTGCCGAGCTGTCCCTGCACAGCATTCTGCAGACAGAGACTTCCCTTCTCCCAACCCACCTAAATGTTCCTGAACTGAGCGGCCAATCTTCGTGCATGGTGTGACCCGGACAGGGTTCTTCAAGCTGTTCGAACTCTGCCCCCCCGCGTGGAACATACTTCGGAGTCGCCGCCAAGTGGCCCTTCCTCCATTTGCCTATGAGCCCTTCTCCAAGCCTGCATCTGTGAGTGCGATCGCGTGTTCGCGAGTGTTACGTGTCCGCGCGCCTTTCCCCCTCCCCCCGCCCCGTGCCGAGTTCCTCTCTGTCCCCCCCGAAGCTGTCGTTCCTTGCCCGTGAGCCCCCCTTGTTTCTGATGACGTTCCTTCGCCCACAAGACGGCGTGATATTGTGCCTGATGGAGTTTCCGTGTCCACGGTTCTCTACCTCTGCAACGACAAAAGTCTTTCCCCTGTCCCTTCTTCAGGTCATGTTATCCACCTTCCTACTTTTCACCCCCCCCCCACCACCCACCCTCTTCTTTGTCGTCGTTCTCTTTCCGCCATACCGGATTGGATGTCCCCCACCCACCTTCGTCAACCCACCCAGACCCCCTTTGCTGTTGCCAGAACCTTCACCCCGAACCCCCGCTCACCCCGCCCCGTCACCCTCACCAGACCTTACCCCCTCCCCCCTGCGCACGCTCCTCCAACGAACCCCCCTCCTCTCTCCTTTCCCCGAGGCACCCAACCCTTGCGATTTGCCTCCGCCTTTTTGCGGTCCGGCCTCCGACATATCTCCACAACGCTTTATCAACCCCTGCTTTTTGCTTGTCTTATCGGGGCGAAGATAATTCAAGACATTCACTTCCGCAATACGCTCACTCCCCCCAACTCACCCACGCCTTTCGCGTGGCAAGTCACATCCTTGTGGTTCTTTCTCCTCTCTCTTCTCACACCACACCTACCCACCCCACACCATTTTCGCTCTTCTTGGGGCGACCCCCCCGGTGCGCGCCCCCGATTTTCCTGCTTTCCTTTTTCCCGGCCCCTCTCCCCCACAGGCAGCTCCTTTGTCCCTTTTCTCAGAGCAGTTCCTCTCTCCGCCTTTCCACCATGGACCGGCTTTTTTACCTCTTATTTTGCTTGTGTTCCCCCGTCCGCTCTGTCGGAGCTGTTGAAACCCCTCCAGCCTGCTTTCCGTTTTCCCGCTTTTGTTCTCCCGGTTCCCCCCGTCTTGCTTCCGCCCCCCCTTGCCTGAGCCCTCTTTTCTCCTTGCCGCTGATTAGTGAGCCTCCGCTGCGTTTTTCTTTTTCCTGGTTCTGGCTTCTTTCCTCGCGGCTTCCCCAATTTTTGCTTATTTCTCGCTTCTCGTTGTGTCCCGCCCTGTTTACGGCAGGCCCCCCCCCCTCTTCCCTACCCCTTCTCCCTCCCTACAACTAGCCCAGTCCGACCACTGCTTCTCCACTTCGTCACAGAGAGGCCCTTGTGCTCGGCGATCCGTTCTCGGTTCTTCGGTCCTGGTCCTTCTTGGCGGGTGTGCGCTTGCTTGTGGGTCGTTGTGTCTCGCATGTTGGCTGTGCCCTGTTTGGGCTGGCTCCCCACTGCCCCCACTCCTCCCTTTATTCACGCCACCGCGCTTCGCGACTCTGTCGGCGGTGAAGCACCCCTGGCCAGCGAGACCCCCCTCCCCCCTGAGATCTCTTGTCTTTTTTCCCGCCCCCCCACCCCTTCCCCACTGTGACCGATGTCGTAGAGATCACCGTGACGCGTAGGTGTGTGTGCCGACCACACCCCCGCTTCTTTTTGACCGTCTTTTCTTGTTATCTTGCTTTCCCTCCCTGTACTTCCCACCTCTCCCCCCCCTGTTTCTCTGCTCTCCTGCTCCCTCCTCCACCCCCCTACCCCCCCTCTCCCCCCAACCCCCCACCCCCCCCCCCCCCCCCCCTCCCCCCCCCCCCCCCCCCCCCCCCCACCCCCCCCCCCACACCACCCTCTCCTTTGGCACCTGACCCCCGCCCCGCCCCGCCTCAGACGCTCCCCCATCTCCTCCTCCCCCCCCCCCCCGCCTCCACCGGCCTACCATTTGAGCTTCTCGCTTTTTTGGTTACTTCGCTGTAACCTCGATCATCTCACCAGATGCACTCCCCCTGGGCGTACCACAGACCGACACCGGCCCAGCTTACGCGTACTGTGTCTGCTTCACTTACGGTGCGTACGCTGTCACTGTTCGTTCCGGCGCATCCCATACCTGCTCGCCTACCACCCCCAGCTCGGGGGTCGCTTACATATGCGGTTGTTCATACAACAGATGGGAGTGTCGTCAGCTGACTGACGGGTGGAACCCTCGCCCCCGGACAACCCTTTTTCTTTCTTTCCTTTTTTAGTTTTAGTGGCTTGCAAGTCGGGGTGGCCTCCCTCCCCCGTTCGCCCCCTCCCACTCGGCTCCCCCTTCTCTCGGCTGCCTCCCTTCCTGCCTCCTTCCCTTCTTCCTCTCCCTCTGCTCTGCCCCCCTCTGCTGCTTCAAGAGCTGAGCCAACACATTGCCCGTTGAACCCCACCGGGGTGCGGGGGCCGCGTGGGTGGCGCCCCGCCAGCCTCCCGTCGTGTCTGCCTCTCCCCGCCCCTCGCATGCTCGCCCGGAGCTGCATCCGCACTCCGCCCGCCCCCATCGCTTGGACCCGCCCCCTGCCCCCTGGTCCGCCGCCCCAATACGACCAGCGAGTGTCCGGACGAGAGAGGGGCTGGCTTTTCTTTTGGCTGATGATCCAAATCGTGGGCCTCAAGGTCCTCAGCCTGGCAAGAAATTCACGGACTGCATGGTTTGCTCAGTGCGGCAACACGACCAGGACTTTGCACCATACTGACTTGAATGACCACAGGAGAGAGAGTGTTTGGGGCTGGGGGGGGCCACGCCAATGGCTGTGCCAGTAGAGAACCAGCGAAAAATGGGTCAGTCCCACCACACAATAGACGTTAGGGCCCCCTCAGACCGAGTAGTGGGTGAGGTCAGGTGATTCAAGTACATGATAAATATAAACGAAAAAGTGACAGGAGGATCAGCGATACATCCGCATGCAGATGCCCTGTCCTAGTGAATGGTTTATTATGGTGTATGCATGTTGTGGCTCAACGAGAAGTATGGTAAATTGTGCCAATAAGTCTTGGGGCCAGGTAGGATGGTGGCTTGGGGAAAGAACAGATCTTCAGAACGGTTGCTGACGCAAGGAAAAAGGATCGGTATGTCTAAGGTGATGTATTTCTTTTCCTTCAGTTTTGGACCCATACCATGTTGGTTCTTGAGATGTTTTTTGCTTCACCCTAAAAAGTAAACTCCATGGTTTGGGTCTCAAAGGCCAGTTTATGGTCCATCTGGCAATGATCGCGCGGATTCTGGGGATCCTCGCAGAGGGGAAGACTATGGTTGGAAGACGAGCAAGGTTGGTGGATCAGTACCATTTTGTTTTGGAGTTTAGCCTTTCCGGGTGGTGTCTAGACACTTGCTGTGGGTGTTGCTGGAGCTTTAGTAATGACCAGTACCATAGTATATCCCACAGATATGTGAACAAGCTTTTAACATTTTGGCTCTGTGAATGTGATACGGCCTTGCTTCTTTGTCCGAGCAGCAAAGTCTTCGCACTGAGAATTCAAAGAGCACCATGCTGTTGTCTGGATCAATGGTGGGCTGATGATGTGTTTGTCCAGGTATGAAAGTTAATCAGTGGTTTGTTGAAAACAGATTTTAAGTGATCCTATCTCTTGAGTTTAAGGAGATGGACATGTCTTGGACAAAAACTGAACTGATTTAACAACAAGGTGTATGGAAATTTGATGGATAGATGAAGGTTCTGAACAAAGCTGGAGGAACGTTTAGGAGATCTTGTTTCGCGCATGGATGTGGCTCCCTGCTCAACATGATGGGACTGTTTGACAGTTTTGTGAAGTGAGGCCTGTTCGAAGATGTACTAAGAAAGTAGCAGGGCAGTGTTTCCGTGGATGAAAGGCAAGCATTGGATGGTCCCATTTTGTCCCCATATCAGAATCAGATCAGCGACTCTTAGGCATTTCCGCCTTTAGCCTGCTCAGTGTGGATTATTATATTTATAAGCTTTACAAGAAAATATTTTTGGTCTTTTCTCGCACTTTTATCAAGCACATGCCTGGTTTTAAACTTTGAATCAATGCAAGTCACCCCCCCCCCATATTTGTTTGTAAACATAAGGTGTACCTAGTGTTTAATGAGACGGTTTTTGAAAGTGTTAACAGTTTGCGACACCACTGATCTGCGAGAACGTTGCGGTTGTGTGAATTTCAAATGTTCTGGGGCGAGGATAAATCTGCACGGCTCCCCCCGTCTTAGCACTATAAAACTATGTATGTGTGGCTGTGGAGTGTGTTGTTGGTTTGGTGGACGATTGTCGAAGAGAGGGCCTTCAGTTCATCAGCGTGAAGACTGCAACTTTTTATTGAAGGTCTACGAGCGACAAGATCTGGCATGGAAGAGGAAGGTTGGGCTGGAAGTGGGGTCTGACGATCGAGGTGACCCATGCGAATAAAACAGCACCCTGACGACTCACTCAAGACTCTCTGACCCTTCTTGTCATCAGGGCTTGTCGACAATTTTCGGATAGTGGCCCGCACAGCTTCTACACATCACATATCGTTTGGGTAAGAATCACCATACGTTGAAAGCTTTCCCGGTAAATGCTTCAAACAAGAACCAACTACTTACCCCCCTTAAAGGTAATAAATCTTTCGTCGAAGTTTTCACTTTCATAGAATTAAATATTACCGCGAACTCTGGAAAGGTTCGTCCGTTTCCGACGTGACATCAGCCAATCAAATTGTCTCATTTTAAAAATAGAAACCACATTTAATGATGACGACGGCACAAAGTGTGTGTATGTTTACGCCATTTCTCTTCTGGCGAAAGTGACAGCATCGCAGTACAAAGAATTTGTAAATAAATATCAGCTGTTGTCTACTAACTACACTCTCCGGGTAAAAAACATACACCAATGGAGGAACAAGAAATACTGACAACGCTCAAGATCTTATTATAGGGGAAAGTGGTTGGAAAATCCAGGTATGTTTTTGACGCAATCGTTTGATTGTGGCATCTTTTTATTTATCATAATCATCATGAGGCAAACAGGATGACTGATTCAGTCTTCATTCTCGGTCCCATTTAAACGGATTGTGTCACATTGAGACTATAATTATTAATCTTTTTTCCACCCACGTCTTTCCACTTTGCCTTCCCTGTCCCAGTTTTTGCTAGAGATTTTCTGTTCCTGTTCTGGGGGTTTTTTTCTGCACCCTCTCACTTCCCCCCGCCCATTCCCCCCAAATATTTTGACAGTGCCTAATTCACCTTGCGCATTAAGTGAGTTTTGGTGGATTGAATTGAGAAAATCTTGGTCCACCATTCATGTCTAGAGAAGTAAGACACAGGGAATTAAACGTTACCCCATTCATAGACATCAAGACACGAAAGAATCAATTTCTTATCCCCCACCTGCCAAACTTGGTCATTTTTCATGCCTGCAGGATGAAGGGTGACTTGCATTATTTTGCACAATTCACAATCATCGACAGATTAAAACTTCAGCTTGTAAAACGGAACAACAACGTGTCATATTATGTTTAACATTGAAACAAAGTCAATGAAAATTGTGTTTAAGCATCCCAATGAGCACAAAGCTCATGGAAATTCTGTGTTGTAGTTGGCCGTCGTGCGCAGGTACATCCAATAGGTCCTTTTCAAACAAGTAAAAAATAAAAAAATGATGGTTGGTATAAATTTTAATTCTTCCATGTTTTCCATTTGGAAATGATTAGGCATGAATTAATGTGTGCATGTACTAGAAATTTATTACTGCAGTTTGAATGGAATTTTGGAAGTATGAGTAATGGCTGCGCTTGTAACATAATGTGGGTCTCCTGGGAAGCAGAATATTAAGATGTTATTTTGTTAAAGAGCCAAAAAGCAGCTCTCGTCAATAATGTCAGCCTAAAGCATAGAGAAAGCATGGCATTTAAATGATGTGAAAGCAGAAGATGGAACCATCATTCAGACCATATCAAACCTAGTAGTAAATCCCGGATCAAATAAACACCCAAACATATCCAAAAATAAGTAGGAGAAACAAAAGAAAGTATTAGTTAATATGACAAAACTCAATGATAAACGGCACCAAATTCGGTCCCCTTGAAGAAATTACAAGGGCTCAAAATCGAGCACAGTATGCAGTATAAGTTGGCTGTCGATAGATAAGGTTATCACCAGTGGAAGTGATACTATCTCGTGTCACTTCGAATATATTTCTCCACCATTCCCCTTGTTCTCCTTTGATGACCGAACCTTTTCTAATTCCCTCATATTTATAACCAAAAGCAGCACAGTTCTAGAGCAAATCTTCTTTTTTTGCCGGCAGTACTCGTGGAATTCACTATCTTTCCATCTACGTCATACCCCCTCCTTCCGCAACTTTCAATACACGATTGCACTTAAAAACGTATGGTTCCAAACGCCAGTTGCAGGATACCACAGCCTGAAATATTACTCAATTACCACACATCACATGTCTCTGCACCACTTTGCTTAGGCACAATATGCTGTTTTCACGGTCAATAGTGCTGTTTATGTATGCAACATTATGTTCCTCTTGTGTGTGTGTGTGTGTGTATGTGTGTGTGTGTGTGTCTGTGCTGTGCGCGAGTGTGCTGTGTGCGTGCATGCGGGTGTGTGAATGTTTATGACCGGAATGAATCAGAATTTGTGTGATGTGTGGTGTGTGTGTGAGTGTGTGGGTGTGGTGTGTGTGTGGTTTCTGCTTCTAAATTTCTTTTAGATGTTGAAATTGTTAAAACACTTGTAAAACGCCCTGTAGCCGACGTTGATAGGATGGGCGCGGCTATGGAAATTGTCCCCATTATTAAATAAATCACATGTAATAATCTATCATTATGATTTTTTAAATCTGATTTTAGCAGACATCCTTTCTCCACCCTGACCTTCATTCCTTCTAACAGTTCTTCCCTCTCTCCCCATTTACTTCTCAGTCAAACCCTGATCCTGTTTTTGCAATTATTCATTTTACTGGATCACGGAAGAAAAATCTGAAATACTATTTAATGTAAAATAAGGAACTCATAAGAATGAATAGTTATATCATAGTTGCTGACATACAAACTGTTCATTATGCATTGGATGACAAAGACTTGCAATGAATTGTAATCAAAGTATAAACATACTTTGTGAAGCGAAACGTTTTGGGGGGGCATTTCACAAAAATGTCAGTCGAAGTCCCACTCGCAGGTGTGTGTCACCTAAAGAAAAATTGTCTTAAACTGAATCAGATGATGCTGTTAAATCAAGTGTTAATCGAAGTTAAACAGATTAGGTTTTTTTTATGTAGATGAACAAGATACGATTTTTGTATTCACAATCGTGGTTATAAATTATTCTTATGAAACCATGGACTAATTCATTGTATTACTTTCACTTCTCTTTCAGCCTACTTCTTCTACGATTTACAGATTGATACATTGGTGATCCAGAGCAAGCTGCAACTATAGGTATTTTTTGATATACTTTTTGGGATTTTCAGTTACTGTTATTGAATGTAAGCATGTAATGACTTACAGATGAGCATATGTGACATGCACTTTTATTCATTTGTACAGTTTAACATTGTCGCTATGATACAGCAGAGGCTATCTACTGCAGTTATATAAATGAAATGTTTTTTTTTTGAAACTGTGATGACCCCTACTGACTTAATGAGTTATGATCAATATTTCTGTTTAGGTATATTATAAAACAGCCTCAACCAGCAAGAATGAAGACAAAACATTTTTGAAAAGTAAAAACCTTTCTTTTGCAATAAAGTTGATGACAGTTGATACCTTTATGATCCTCTTTTGTTGAAGATCATTTTATCCACCTCTTTTGATGAAAATTATTTCATGACAAAGAATGGGATTTTTTCTATTTTTGTTTGTTACATCCTAACTTTGTTTATCCTGCATTCAGCCTCTTTGACAACAGCAAGAACACATGCAACAAAAGTACTTTGTTGTATTCCTGCATTCAACCCCTTTGACAAGCAGCAAGTGCACATGTATGCAAACAAAAGTACTCTGTTTATCCGGCATTCAACCTCTTCGACAGCAGCAAAGAACACATGCAACAAAGATAGCAAATTATGAACAGAAGCAGCACAACGTTCGCAATAAATTCCTGTGCAGCAGAAAGAAAGGGGGCAGGTGATC